>JAVTVY010027879.1:0-108355 GCA_036873755.1 Hanleya hanleyi
ACTTTGGTAGAAAGGCATGTGGCTGTCCAGCAACTCAAAGTCAAGCGGGACGAAGAAGCGGTTGCCGTATGCCCGCGCTATGGCTTTATCTGTTTTCTTGTTTTCAGCATTCCCGGCACCAACCCGAAGCTTTGTCGTGTTCTGGGTTCTGCCAGTATCTATACCCTGGTAGGCTGCATTATCGCGCTCTTTGGCTGTTTTCCACAGGTCGCGATGGCAGTAGTATACGTCGGAGTCGTCAATGCTCATAACCTCATTGCCGCTGATTTTGATTGTTGTCTTCTTTATGATTGCGCGGCCCAAATTCTGAACCACGGTTCGATTCACGTCGGATGATTTCAGTTCGATGTTGAAGGAGAGGCGGGCGGTCCCCGGAACGATAACATCGTTCGTTCCGAGATTGGGAAAGCGCACCAGTAGCTGTTGGTTCTGATCGATAGTGCTGGGGTTGTTTGTGATCACAACTGCCTGGCGAACCCCCTTGATCCCAAGTGGCTCACGAAGTCTGCGGTAGGGATTAAGCTTGCGACCGTATTGTGAAGAAGCCATCTTGTTGAAGTGATAAGCTGTGTCTATTCAATATGGCGGACTATTCAATATGGAGGACTATGATGTTGATACCGGCCGTCTCGACGAGACAGAAACGAGGAGGGACGAGGAAACGGACGATGTCGATTTGTCATCAGACAGAGTGGGTCCTTCGGACGCGCAAGCGCAGGAAGGTGAGCGCCCTCTCTCTCTTCAGCAAGAGTTAGTCCAGACAACTGTCGATGACTACTACACCTACCAGGCAGAGGATGGGCTTACTCCCAACCTAGGTAGGGATTACTCGAGGTTTGAAGTCACGACTGACGGGAAGCTGCGCCTTGTGGCTTTCCCCAACTTGGACTTAATTAACCTTCGTACAGGCCGACCTCTCTCCCTGTCCACGGTAGCTGGGAAGCGTGGCGGTATCAACGCGATTCGGGATGAACTAGGGTTTACAGACTGGCGCCGTAAGGCATCGAAAAAGCTGCCCCCTCAGGCTGTGGTAGCTCTACAGACAGCGAGCGAAGAACTTGGTGGGGCTGCAGCGGCGGTCGAAAGCGTTGAACTCGTTGAACTCTAGGACCTATCGCCTCTTACCCACCATACTATAACACTGCGTGCGGCTATTGAATGTGTAAAAATTAAGCAAGGAATCCTCCTGCCGATATATTGAAGTAGGCGCTTTATATCGCCTCTTACCCACCATACTATAACACTGCGTGCGGCTATTGAATGTGTAAACGTGTAAATATACGCCGACCCAAATACTCAAGCCTGTTTTCTCTCAATAAGCTTTAGGTGTGTTTTTTCTCTACTAACACTGTATTTGCTCAAGCCTTCTGTTTGTGAATGAAGCCTCTGCCCTAGTTTTCTGTGTTGATCTTTCAGGCTTGAATATTTGGGTCGAGCTGTTACATGTACCTTCACACCTGGCGACCTACATATCGCTGTGACTCACAAACCATAGCTAAGGCTGGGATTGCACAACACGTCGTCCATTACGTTAAAACATGTTGAAGATCGCTATATGCGGAGATCTATTTAACCGATATACGGGGTTGATCAGTCCTATATTGGATCTTATTCACTCCACATCAAACTGGCTATCCACTCCACATCAACTGGCTCGAAAATCCGAAGGTAAGTTTAGTAGGTATAAATGTGTGATTTAGAACCCTTATTACCGTCCGTGGAAGACAGCCTAGGTAAGGCCATGCGAAATGTTAATCGTGTCTGTATGGGGGCTACTTC
Organism: Hanleya hanleyi; assembly: GCA_036873755.1. Taxonomy (NCBI): domain Eukaryota; kingdom Metazoa; phylum Mollusca; class Polyplacophora; order Lepidopleurida; family Hanleyidae; genus Hanleya; species Hanleya hanleyi. The sequence continues at coordinate 1,780 of JAVTVY010027879.1, forward strand.
TCGACATTTGCGGTATAGGTTGTGGGGTCTCGTTTTCTTAGTCTCGTCAAGACAAACATGATAGGAAGTGTCCCAGAGCGAATCAGTGAAATTTTTGAAAAAAGTCACCGAGACCCATATAGTCCCATACTGGGGGTATAGGATCAATATTTGTCCCCCTGGGAAACGTACTTCTAGACATTTGCGGTAGGGTTGTTTGGATTTGTTTTTCACGTCTCGTCATTTAGAACACGATAGGAAGTGTCCCGGAGCGAATCGGTGAAATTTTTGGAAAAAGTCACCGAGGCCTGGGTAGGCCCATAGGCCTATACTGCATGGCTATGGGTGTATAGGCCCATACGGGGTGGACGTGTTGGGGTCTAGGTGAGTCCCTAATGATCCGATGGGGTCGAGTGAGGTCTTATTTTGAAGCTCTCGTGGAGGAGCACTTGACAACACTAATGGTTCGTCCGTGTTCAATAGTCTGCGCATGCGCAACCTGGCCGTAGTATAGAAAGCAGGCATTTTGGGGGGTATGTGGGTGTGTGTTTGGGGTAGAGATGACCGCTATGGGTCCGAATGGGTCGTGGAAGGTGTCAAAGTGAAGCTTGTGTGGGTTAGAGTCAGAATGGTGTGTTTTCAAATGCAAGTCGCGTCAATCTGCGCATGCCCAGCCTGGCCCGTGGCAGAAAACAGGCATTTTGAGGTATGTGGAAAGGATCCACATCATCCAGAATCTGTCCGTCATCTATTTGACCAGAATCTCTAAAAGGGAAGGCGTCCAGAGATATTGCCTTGAACCACCAATACTTTGTATTTGTTCTCCAATCTTGGTCGAAATGCGTCGTATGAGGTGTCATATTGTAGCAACGCCCGCCAACGCCAAGCTTAACGCTTCAACGCCCTGGTGAAATAGCTCAGAAGTTCTGATTTTCTAGATATTCCATGGAATTGACACCAATTCATCGAAATGCAGTGACGCCCGTCAACGCCCGTCGTTACGCCTTAACGCTCTTACATAACGCCTTGACGCCATGATATAGACCGGAGAGAGAACAACAACAACAACAAGGATGACACATGAGAGAACAACAACAACAAGAAGTTTTTTCATCTAGTTTATTTTCCCCAATGTCACATCATACCCACGCTGGGGGAGCCGCGTTGGGTATGTTTACAACTCAAAAAGACTCTTGCCCAATCATAGGCCACCATTTGCATGTTTCATATTCGTTCCTGACCGTTAGATGTATTCTTGTCCAATCAGAAGTCGCCATTTCAGCAAGTTCCATCTTCGGCCATGTTCGCTCTGAACCGTTTATTCTAATCATCGTCGGACAGGCCTGGATATTCTTCGGGCAGCATGTCCTGAAACAGTTGTTTGCGCATTCTGATCGCATTTTCCAGGGCCTCGGTGGGTGGTAGCCACATAGCCTCTTCCAAGTGACGCTTGGTCTTCATGATGGACCTGTGCGTGGGATCGCCTTTCATTTCAAGCGGTAGTAAGGTATACTGTTCATAGATCCCCATGGCTGTTTTCCCGATGCGGGGGCGCATTTGGGTGTACGTCTGTTGTAAATTATCCTCTCCGGCGTCCTCAATCGCTGCAGCGTAAGTATTGATAGCTGCTGTCACAATACGATCCCAGAAGGTAGGTTCTGCCTCACTTTCCACGGACGTATGCTGACTATCTGAGGTCAAGCTCCCCGCATCACTAGATAGACTCTCGGCAATCTCTGTTTCGGTATCAGTCAGTACACTCTCAGCAGTCTCTGTATCAGCATCCGCCTCAACGGACTCCTCAGAGTCTTCAATCCCATGTATAGTTTTCTGGTGTCGCATCATATCGTAATGTCTGGTGAACGTGCGTTCGCACTCAGAGCAAGTATAAGTCATGTTGACGGTTGAACGTGGACTGTGCGTGTTTTTGGAAATACGCTCGCTTTTATAGACAGTAACGCCCGTCAACGCTTAGCTTAACGCTTCAACGCCCTGGTGAATTAGCTCAGAAGCTCTGATTTCCATGGAATTGACACCAATTCATCGAAATGCAGCGACGCCCGTCAACGCCCGTCGTTACGCCTTAACGCCCGTCTCAATGCCTTAACGCCCGTCTCAACGCCTTAACGCCCGTCTCGACGCCTTAACACACTTTCTTAACGCTTTAACGTCGTTTAATGATGCGTTCAAACAAATGTTGCTTTTGTGCTATTGCTCTGACATACGCCGCCATTTTGGAGCCGCCATTTTGGAACCGCCATGTTGGATCCGCCATTTTGGAACCGCCATCTTGGATATGTCCCATAATGCACCGGGTCAAAATACTCGCTTCTGATTGGACGAGAGCTCTGTGACGGATTTGAAATACTCGCTTCTGATTGGTGTACGTCGCTAAAGGTGACCGGAACTGACCTTTGACCCCGGCGCGCGAAGGTCGGTTGAACGTCGACTGTGCGTGTTTTTGGAAATACGCTCGCTTTTATAGACAGTAACGCCCGTCAACGCTTAGCTTAACGCTTCAACGCCCTGGTGAATTAGCTAAGAAGCTCTGATTTCCATGGAATTGACACCAATTCATCGAAAGCAGCGACGCCCGTCAACGCCCGTCGTTACGCCTTAACGCCCGTCTCAACGCCTTAACGCCCGTCTCAATGCCTTAACGCCCGTCTCAACGCCTTAACACACTTTCTTAACGCTTTAACGTCGTTTAATGATGCGTTCAAACAAATGTTGCTTTTGTGCTATTGCTCTGACATACGCCACCATTTTGGAGCCGCCATGTTGGATCCGCCATTTTGGAACGGATTTAAAATACCCGCTTCTGATTGCTGTACGTCGCTAAAGGTGACCGGAACCGCCATTGACCCCGGCGCGCGCGGTGTAAAGGTTTCCACCGCAACGCGGTGGAAACCTTTGCGTGCCGGGGTCAAAGGTCAGTTCCGGTCACCTTTAGCGACGTACACCAATCAGAAGCGGGTATTTCAAATCCGTCACAGAGCTCTCGTCCAATCAGAAGCGAGTATTTTGACCCGGTGCATTATGGGACATATCCAAGATGGCGGTTCCAAAATGGTGGATCCAACATGGCGGCTCCAAAATGGCGGCGTATGTCAGAGCAATAGCACAAAAGCAACATTTGTTTGAACGCATCATTAAACGACGTTAAAGCGTTAAGAAAGTGTGTTAAGGCGTTGAGACGGGCGTTAAGGCGTAACGACGAGCGTTGACGGGCGTCGCTGCATTTCGATGAATTGGTGTCAATTCCATGGAAATCAGAGCTTCTGAGCTAATTCATTAGGGCGTTGAAGCGTTAAGCTAAGCGTTGACGGGCGTTACTGTCTATAAAAGCGAGCGTATTTCCAAAAACACGCACAGTCGACGTTCAACCGTCAACATGGCTTATACTTGCTCTGAGTGCGAACGCACGTTCACCAGACATTACGATATGATGCGACACCAGAAAAATATACATGGGATTGAAGACTTCGAGGAGTCCGTTGAGGCGGATGCTGATACAGAGACTGCTGAGAGTGTACCGACTGATACCGAAACAGAGATTGCCGAGAGTCTATCTAGTGATGCGGGGAGCTTGACCTCAGATAGTCAGCATACGTCCGTGGAAAGTGAGGCAGAACCTACCTTCTGGGATCGTATTGTGACAGCAGCTATCAATACTTACGCTGCAGCGATTGAGGACGCCGGAGAGGATAATTTACAACAGACGTACACCCAAATGCGCCCCGCATCAGGAAAACAGCCATGGCGATCTATGAACAGTATACCTTACTACCGCTTGAAATGAAAGGGGACCCCACGCACAGGTCCATCATGAAGACCAAGCGTCACTTGGAAGAGGATATGGGTTTACCACCCACCGAGGCCCTGAAAAATGCGATCAGAATGCGCAAACAACTGTTTCAGGACATGCTGCCCGAAGAATATCCAGGCCTGTCCGACGATGATTAGAATAAACGGTTCAGAGCGAACATGGCCGAAGATGGAACTTGCTGAAATGGCGACTTCTGATTGGACAAGAATACATCTAACGGTCAGGAACGAATATGAAACATGCAAATGGTGGCCTATGATTGGGCAAGAGTCTTTTTGAGTTGTAAACATACCCAACGCGGCTCCCCCAGCGTGGGTATGATGTGACATTGGGGAAAATAAACTATATGAAAAAACTTCTTGTTGTTGTTGTTCTCTCATGTGTCATCCTTGTTGTTGTTGTTGTTCTCTCTCCAGTCTATATCATGGCGTCAAGGCGTTATGTAAGAGCGTTAAGGCGTAACGACGGGCGTTGACGGGCGTCACTGCATTTCGATGAATTGGTGTCAATTCCATGGAATATCTAGAAAATCAGAACTTCTGAGCTATTTCACCAGGGCGTTGAAGCGTTAAGCTTGGCGTTGGCGGGCGTTGCTTACAATATGACACCTCATACGACGCATTCGGACCAAGATTGGAGAACAACACAAAGTACTGGTAGTTCAAGGCAATATCTCTGGACGCCTTCCCTTGAGGAAAGAGATTCTGGGTCAAATAGATGACGGACAGATTCTGATGATGGGATCCTTTCCACATACCCCCAAAAATGCCTGTTTTCTCTACTACGGCCAGGCTGCGCATGCGCAGATTGACGCGACTTGCACTTAAAAACACGCCATTCTGACTCTACCCCACACAAGCTTCACATTGATACCTCACACGACCCATTCGAACCGTGAATAGCCCATCTCTACCCCCAAACACACACCCACATACTCCCCAAAATGCCTGCTTTCTATACTACGGCCAAGCTGCGCATGCGCAGACTATTGAACACGGATGAATCATTAGTGTAGTCAAGTACTCCTCCACGTGAGCTTCAAAATAAGACCTCACTCGACCCCATCGGATCATTAGGGACTCACCTAGACCCCAACACGTCCACCCCGTATGGGCCTATACACCCATAGCCATGCAGTATAGGCCTATGGGCCTACCCAGGCCTCGGTGACTTTTTTCAAAAACTTCACCGTTTTGCTCCGGGACACTTCCTATCGTGTTCTAAATGACGAGACGTGAAAAACAAATCCAAACAACCCTACCGCAAATGTATAGAAGTAGGATTCCCAGTGGGACAAACATTGATCCTATACCCCCAGTATGGGACTATATGGGTCTCGGTGACTTTTTTCAAAAATTTCACCGATTCGCTCCGGGACACTTCCTATCATGTTCTGAATGACGAGACTAAGAAAACGAGACCCCACAACCCTACCGCAAATGTATAGAAGTACGTTTCCCAGGGGACAAACATTGATCCTTTACCCCCAGTATGGGACTATATGGGGCTATATCGTACTTTTTCAAAAATTTCACCGATTCGTGCCGGGACACTTCCTATCATGTTCTAAATGACGAGACGTGAAAAACAAATCCAAACAACCTATACCGCAAATGTCGAGAAGTAGGTTTCCCAGGATGGTCCTATACCCCCCATACCTCATATAGGCATTTTCACGTAATTTAGGATAAAGTCCGTGTTCCGTATTTTTTCAGGAAAATTTTACATGCACCCACCCATGCTTGAAATATACTTCACTTTGATACCTCATACAACTCCATCGGCCCATTAGGGGCTCCCCTAGCTCCAAAACGTCTAGCAGGACCCATACAAGGTCCAGTTTTCGACACTAGGTGACCACATCCCGACAAAATGGCCAGTTTTCGACACCGGATGTGCCACCATCTTGAACATACGTGCCGCCATCTTGGATATGGCCCATAATGCACCGGGTCAAAATACTCGCTTCTGATTGGCTGAGAGCTCTGTGACGGATTTGGAATACTCGCTTATGATTGGACGAGAGCTCCGCATTGCGTCCGCGCATGCGCAGAATGATATTCCTACCGCACACCCAACCCATCAGATGCCCCTTCACGAATGCTTCACTTTGATACCTCATACGCCTCCATTGGACCATTAGGGCTCCCCTCGACACCAAAACGGCTATTTCCATACCCTTTGGCCATCGCTCATGCGCAGAATGCCGATATTTCAACCCCAAACCCAGCCCATCAGATGCCCCCTCACACAAGCTTCACTTTGATACCTCATATGACCCCATTGGACCATTAGGGGCTCCCCTAGATCCCAAAACGTCTATTTCCATACACTTGGGCCACCGCGCATGCGCAGAATGCCGATAGTTCAACCCCACACCCAGCCCATTAGATGCCCCTTCACATAAGCTTCACTTTGATACCTCACTCGACCCAATCGGACCATTTTATCTAGGGACTACTTTTTCTCCGCGAAAGCTTTTTCCCGCGACCGCATCACCGCCAGACATGACCGCATCACCGCGGAGGAATACATGGAACTATTTTTGACCTGGAAAAATTGGAACTCTCCTGTGTTGGAGGTAGCTTTTTGGTCAATTTGAAATACTCGCTTCTGATTGGTCGAGAGCTCCGCATGCTCCGCACATGCTCCACAAAAGTAGGTCAATGCGACACAATTTGCTTTTTATATACTACTGACAAGTCTACATACACTTGTAGACTGACAGAATATTGCTATGAACAAATGGCTGCGCAAGACATTTGACACTGTCGACCAAACTTAATTTTTATGAGTTTCGTGATACGAGTTGGTTGATAAACTATTTGTCTGGCAGAAGCCAGGTAACTGCTGCCAATAGTTCACTGTCTAGTCCGCTGCCAATTCACTCCGGTGTTCCCCAGGGTTCCATTTTGGGGCCCCTGCTACTTTTGTTGTATATCAACGACATCGTATCCTGTCTAGACCACTGTGAGGCTAATTTATATGCGGATGACACAGCCATTTTTGCAAATCCTGATGTCGATATTATTAAAGAAAAACTACTGCTTGATCTCAACAATATTTCTACATGGTTATTTGCCAATAAGTTGATTCTACACATAGAAAAAACAAATACCATGTTAATTGGAAGTCGTCAGAAGAAACGGTTTATTGATAGTGAACTGTGTTTAAAATTATGTGAAAATGATATTGTCCAGTGCGATAATATTAAGTACTATATAGTTTCCTTTGGTTGAATGGAATGAATTAAAAGGAAACTTCTTTCTCCATGGGGTGTAATTACTTAAAAATCTATACAGACGGATCGAAAAACATAAGTAATAACACAGGATCAGCTTTTGTTATAGGCCTACCTGAGCTCAACATACAAAATGGTTTCAAACTTCCAGACAATATGTCTGTATACACTAGTGAACTGATTGCTATAATTAAGGCTCTCGAATGGATCATAGAGCACAAACCAACCCGTGCGGTGATACTCAGTGACTCCCTTAGTGGATCCACATCCATTGAAAATTCTCTGTCTGACAGTAGACCTGATCTCATACACAAAATAGAATGTATCTGTACACAAATACACAACGAGGGTATAGAGGCCATTTTAGCATGTCAACATCAGAGGCAATGAAGCAGCCGATAAAACTGCCAAAGACGGTCTTGCCAAAACCACACACGATGTGCCAATAGGATTAGGATGTAAAGAACTCAACACTATCATTAGACGCAAAATAGACAGCAAGTGGCAAAAGGAATGGAACGAAGAAGAACGTGGGCGATGGTTATATAAGATTATTGATGGAGAGAAAAGACAAGTCCAAGGATTCCATGCAGTTAGACAATAAGCGTGATGACCGCATCATTACAAGATTAAGACTAGGCAAAACCGGACTTAAATCACATCTGTCCATGCTTCTGAAAAACACCTCACCACTCTGTACCGCATGCAACAATGTAGAAGAAACAACAGAACATGTCCTACTTGAATGCTCAAAACACTACCCACAACGCGTGGCACTTAGAAACGAATTAACACTCCCTTAACATTACCAGCGATATTATACCCTAAGCCCCCCCATTAGAAAACAGGTATTCAAGTCCTTAATAAATTTTATCAAAACTGCTGGCTATTATTCCAGTGTTCACTACCCCCCGTGTATGCGCATCACTAACTAACAATGTCAGCATTGGCCAAAATTTCTCTTTTGGAATAAAACATAGGCAATGTGGGCACCGGAGATACCATGTTCCGTGTGGGCCGGTTGCCACATTAGTCTCAAAAATCGGAGGCCAAGACCAATCAACATCCCTGCGACAATATTGGCCAAAAATCTCTCTTTCGCAATAAAATAGGCAATGTGGGCACCGGAGATACCATGTTCCGTGTAATCATTTATATAACCATTGTCTCGCTGTGATATTGTTTTATTTTATTGTTTTATGTTTTTATTGTTTTTATGTAAATATTGTAAATAATTTGCAGGGATGAAAAACAGCATCTGCTGATTCCTTTGCAATAAAATTGAAACTGAAACTGATGTGCTGGACGCCATTTTTTCTATATTTGGCGCGCTTTTTCCACATAAACTTTTATGCAGACGGTGGCGCCCTCTGTTCGTTAATCGTTTGACTGTCTGATGTTCGTTTGACTGTCCGTTAATCGTTTGACTGTCTGATGTTCGTTTGACTGTACGTTAATCGTTTGACTGTCTGATGTTCGTTTGACTGTACGTTAATCGTTTGGCTGTCTGATGTTCGTTTAACTGTACGTTGTTCCTTTGGTAAGCGAACGTTAATCGTCTGTCAAATGAACGTTAATTGTTTGGTAAACGAAAGTTAATTGTTTGCCTGAACGTTGTTCGTTTGTCAAATGAACGTTAATTGTTTGACTCAAGCTTATTTGTTTCACTGTTGTATTTTTGGCGGTGTTTGCCTTCCATACTAGGCTGCTTTGAAAGTATATTGACACAGCCGCTAGATTGCTTGTAAGTATGTTGAAACCGCAGCTGAGTTGCTATGAATGTATATTGAGAGCGTAGCTAGGTTACTACGGAAGTATGTTGACGCTGCGGCTATGCTGTTATGGAAGTATGTCGACTCAGTAATGATGTGTTTTTTTTGCTTTGTTAATCATGTTCTCGACAGGAGCTGGGTTGCTATGGAAGACTGTTGGCACAGCAGCTAGGTTACTATGGGAGTAGCTTCGCTTTTGACAGCTAGGTTGCCATGGAAACATGTCAAGGAAGCTGGATGATTTCAACTTTTTAGGCCTTTGCCATTTTGGTAAGCGACACGTCGTTTCCCCCAAATACCAAATACTGGAACTGTAGATGGAACACAGATATAGACAGGACACGGGGGAACGAGCGCACGGATACGTACAAAAACAATGCACCCGACTCCCAATAATTACTACATAAATCATGTGGACAGTCAACAGAATTGCTTATCCCGTTTCAGGTACACACGAAGGCTAAGAATCCTGAATGATCCAGAGGAACGCAACGCTGTACCAAACCATTTTAGGTCCACAGAATCCCCTTGAATTTCATATAAATATATTGTATCTACAGGCATCAAAATATTCAATTAATCTAATGCTGTCACTTTATCTATATCTTTGTCAATATGACGGATTGTGTCCACGATCTTGCTCTTGGTGAGATCCAGCCACACAGCGATTACTCCAGGTTCAACTATTTTTCGCTTTGACCACTCAATAACGTACTTTTGCAGTGTAGACAGGACTATCTTCTGTTCGGCCTTCAGGTTTATTATTTTCAGCTTTCTATATTTAGGTCCCTTAATCAGGAGTGTTTAGATCATCATTCACTATATCAAGGTTACCAGTCACAGTATGAAATGATTTTTGGCAGAGAAAGAATACATTTGTCGTCAGCGGGATTCGGACCCACGACCCCGGCATAACGCGCCGATGCTCTATCGACTGAGCTGTGACCCATCTCCCTAGTATAATCCGTGGCGTGTCCTACTCCTCGCCCTCCTCCACTTTACTCACTGTACAGCGGGTCGCATAGGTGTGGCGCGGGATAGGCTGGGGCGAGAGACCTGGGGTTTTCGCTACCCGAGATTCCATGGGCCAGGCTTTCACCCTACAGTAGAATGGGTCGACTGCGCATGCGCGATGAGTAGTAGTATAGAAAGGGCACGCGATGTGTGGCGCGGAATAGGGTGGGCCGAGCGACCTGGGGTTTTCGCTACATCAGATTCCATGGGCCAGGTTTGCACCCTACAGTAGAATGGGTCGACTGCGCATGCGCGATGAGTAGTATAGAAAGGGCACACGATCTCTCTATCCCTATAAACTAACCCATGGGGATGAATGAGCCATGGGGTGAAATCCGTGTCGTATGAGGGTCGGCTCATGTGGGGTTCACTTCTTAATCCGTGGCGTATGAGGGTCGGTTCAGATCCCCTGGGGTTGGGACATGCCCCTGAAGGCAGTGGGTGGGTTCAATGAAAGCTCGTAGGTATTACACCCGTGGATTGTCCCCGTGATGACCAACCTTCTCTCTCGGTATTGCATTGTGAGCAAATGACTTTATAATGAAGAATGATATTTGGTATCGCGTATAGCCCGCCGCTGAACAAGCCCTGGTAAATGAATCGAGTATAAGCAAACTATTATCGAATACGCCTACTCACTCCCCAATGCACTCTGGGCGATTTACTTAACAAACACAAAACTTTTCTCAGGGAAAGAGGTGTTGGTTTTCAATCACTCAAAAAGAACCAAAAGTTTACTGGACTCCCACAATGCATAAAACCTCAAAGCTGGTTCTAGAAGCTGCACCACCAAGCTTGTTTTAACCCAGTTGACGAGGGCACTTCAGAAGGTAAACACATTTTGAGAAAGTTATTGTGCCAATATTTCTAAAAACTCTCACGTTGAATGTATGTGGATGTTTATAATTTAAAAAAATGTCTTACGGAAGAACACACACTATCAGACGTGGGGTTTCTCGACTCTCTATATCACTATCCCTCATTGGCTCAGAAGAAAACTGATCGCCGATATATTAACGTCAAATGTCATCAAATATGCTGTAACTCTATTACATACAAGGGATATCATTCAAGAGATGTTTCTTTGTTTATAGAGTTGCTTGAATTTCCCATGAATAATATCTATGTGAAAGGATTTGGCGCGGTTTAATGAGATTTTGATCCCCATGAGGTGCGGTTTGGATTGCTAAAATGAAATATTACATACGAAATTCCCATGCCTATGTTATACAATAATTTTATTTCTTTGAATTTGGTATTAATACTGTTATATGAATAAGGTCATTGGATTGTAGACGCGGAAATTCTTCAATGGACGACTACCAGGTGGTACACTAACACTAACAAATATACAGGAAAATCGACGATGAGACCGTGTCAAAAGCTGTATAACTGAGGTAACTATAGCAGTCTCAAACTATAACAGTCGACAAAGATTGAAGATGCTCTTCCCACAGCAGACATTACACAGCGCTTCGTTGGAGTCAAACTCTACAGTACATCTGACCTAATTGATTAAAGGCCGTCATTGAAGTGGTGGTGGAAAAAGATGCCGACGTTCTGACAAGAAGTTATATTATCCCACAGACAGATATACTGACTGCAGATTTCTGAAAAACATCACAAGAACCAAAAGTGATCCCTGTGATGATTTGGATCTAAGCCACGCTTTGTAGCTGTTCATGTGGAGATATTGAATGGCATGACCACAAGGCCCCTAGCACCGGATCAAGCGGCATTAGACACAAATATTTCGGAGCGATGATTAATAGCGCTATCAAGTCAACTGTTGAAAAACGATGAACCATGTAACCGTCAGATGGTGAAAAACTGCAAGTTCGTATTAACAAATACCTGTGAGGCCCAACGTCGACCAAGCGCTTCATTCTCCATCATGTTTACAAGTCACAAAACTATAATCATAATGTTGTGTACAGAGGGCAAGCCCCGGGGACGAGACGTCCACCAGCAGAATCTCACAATATACAGGAAACAATTAAACGCCGACGTACTGACAAGAAGTCATATGACCCCACAGACAAATATATTGACTGCATATTTCTAAAAACATCACAACAATCAACTGATCCCTGTCATGATTCGTATCTCAGCCACGCTTTTATTGCAGCTGTCGATGTGGACATATTGAATGGCATGACCACAGGGTCCCTAGCACCGTCTCGAGAGGCATTTCAGAGCGATGATGTAATAAGTCTCATCTAATTCACAGAGCAAGGCATTATTTGCTTCTGTGCTATGTCCAGTAGGCCTAAATATCACTGTAAGTCATTCAACGAAGATTCAATCTGCATACCGTCTACGGCATCTGAGCTTGTGTATATTGGTTTTACAGCTATGAGCTGTAGACCGTGATTCGACGGACGTCTGGCACAGCCCATACTAAAGGATGTGTCCGCTCACATAGTCCTCATGGTAATTCCTCTTATTAGGTGATACAATAAATAAACAAAAATGAAATTTTCTTTGATTTTGTTCTTCTTTTGTCCTTGCAGGTCAACCATTCTTCAACCAAGGCATCCACGCAAATTGTACACGGTGTTAGATGTAGTTCAAAAAAATGTTTGCAACGAATTGTGAATGGATGAATTATATTACTGTGATCGCATTTTTAAAGAATACTGCCGTGACACATTGTAATTCGCACCGAATAAATAAGTATATTGTAGTATATCTTTTGTCTCTCGAGTATATCTGTTTACCTTAAGTGGTGCCTCGTGGTAAAAGTTTTTTTAAAAATTATTTTCCCAGCTCTGTGACCGGCTATAATATAATAGTTATTTGCCTCGACATATGATATGTTATGCTACGTTGACGTCCTTCCACAAGATTGATTGAAGGTTGCATCAGTATATGAGACTGTGTCAGGATTGTGCGCCAGCAATGTTGTTTGGTGTGGGTTTGTTGAAGTAGAAAACGGCTCAGCGCGAACAATAGTAGACCAAACAGTAAAAAAATATAGTTTGCTGTTGTTTTAATGTCATTGCAGGAATCCTATTGTGTCTATGTTTGATATGATGTCTAAACCCAAATTGGGGCAAAAATCTTTGCTGAATGTGTGATTTCATTCCAAACTAAAATTAAATGCTTTACCTTTGACCAAAGTGTAGTTTAAATCATGACAAATGTAACCCTCATCAAATCTACGAAGCAGATTTCCGGTGAAATATACAGCAAAATTCAAACTGACTGTCAATGTGTCCATTCTAGAGAACAGTTATCTGAAATAAACATTATGAAAAGGATGGGTTAGAGCCACATGGTTTCGTTAGATTAGCAAGAGGCACCAAATCAGCAGCAGAAGCAAATGACAAGGGGTCAAGGTCAGCAACTTTATCAACGGAACGTCTCCGCGGCGGTAGCGCCAGCTGCTATACGGTATGTAGTGACGATGACACCAAGAGTGGTGTGACATGGCAAATGGGATATGAAGTTAGTTCAAAACATTATCTTGAAAATGTATGTCTGTCTGTCGTGTATGGAGACGAACAGCTTTCAAGTTTCGTCAAATCTAGGCGATAGAGCACTGGTAAATGATGAAATGCTATTTTTGAACTGCACACACTCCTGAACTTCTTCTAGAGGATTTGTATGGTGCGTGTCAAGAAGGAGATGGCAATGTTATTGTTTGAGCATGTCACTTTGTAACCCCAGGAGATGTTTATATTGTAGAGACGATTGCCATATGCAGAGAAACTGTCCAATAAAGGATGGAAACGATGGGGTCAGGTGGAAGGACCCTGTGAACCTAGTTGTTCGAGTAGCCTTGTATGTCATAAGAAACTCGCCTTACTAGTCGTTAATAACCCCCAGTGTTGTGTACTTCTAGACTGCTACGGGTGGTGACGAGTGTGGAGGGTAAGAACTGTTCGACTCCCATCGTCTATCCCAGGTGGAACTGAGGAAGAGTATTTACACCTAACGAAAAAGATATGAGAAAGGACACTAATCTTTTAAGATATTCTAAACCATCGCACTGGTGCTAACATTACATCATTCGCCAGTCCATGTATTTTAACGAATATTGTAATCCATCGAGAGACAATCAGGCATGGCAGCTGTCTTTCCACAGCTTGCAAGCTTCTGAGAACCGTCAAATTCGCGAAGCTGTTGGGACTGGATAGTCGGTGACCATGATCAGGATTCATTAGTTGATTAATATCTTGATGCTCGGTTATATCGTACGAGTGGGTTTTGAAATCACTGAAATCGTCCATTTCAGGAAACGTGCTGCTCACGCCAGGTTGATCTTGCCTTCAGCAACATCGCGGAAAAAACACCGAGTGAATATCAGGCTGGTCAATACGATCTCTAAAATTCTCCAGTTGCTGATCTGCTTTCCTGTACATAAGTTAGTAGACTATGATGGAACAAACATTTCCAAACGTTTATGAATAAACCCCTATGAATATGAGACATCACTCATTCTGCCAAGTGAGAACCTGAACACAATAATAGTTAGAGGAGCGATACGACCACCGATGAGCCCATGGTCATTCCTGTATTAGTGCTGGTTTGGAAGACAGATCGGTGTCGGCGCATTTGTTGATGAAACGCATGTCATTTCTAGAAGAAATTATAGACGCGTTTTCAAGTGGTTTTCCCTCTTAGATATCAAATCAGGATTGTGTACGTCAAAGAAGAACATGACGGCAGGCAGCAGTCAACATTTGTCCGTTGTTTTTTTTAGAGGTATAATGGGGCGACGTTCGGGATTACAACAACCCTGTCATATTTCATCGCCTAAGGTAACTATATGCGTCGGGGCTATTCAACGAAGACCTCTCGATTTATTTTTACCATATTTGGAAGAGTATTTCTAGACAAAACAGACCAAAACACTGAAAATCGATGGCACGAAGGCAAGCGAGTCTGATCGATCCCAAAAAAACATCCAAGATGTTTCCTTGTGTCGGCTGCTTTCAATAGAATGTTTGAAGGGTGGGAGCGGAGAATTTTCCAAAGATCACAGAATCAAGCCACGAATTGCTCAAGAGACAGCTTCTGAAGAAAGGTCGTTCAAAGAAATTAAAACAGATTCAATTTTCAAGTTGTGACGAACGTAAAAAGGAAAGCAGTGTTTACTTTAGAGAATTTACTACTGGTAGCGCTCCAGTATTCGGATTCGCCGAACCATTAAAACGACAAACTAATGAAGGTATCGATGGTTTGGGATTCGTTATTCAATAATGGCAGGAGGGGAAATGGTGAGTAATTGTATTATTATCAGTACATAAGCTATGAAATCTTAGCCCTGAAACCAGGTCACAGGTGTCTTGACAGTGTAGATGCCTAGCACTTGGTTCTCTTCAAGCCGGGTAAAACGATTCAAGATGCCAAGCTACCTCTTTTACCACTTGGACCATAATTACGACTTAAGGCTGCCCAGGCAATTGACTGTTGAATATGTTCTATAATAACCCTACCATAAGACCGAGTCGACAGACGAGTTCGGGGACAGCGACCTCGGAAAAGGTACGCAAGATCCAGAAGTGTCAACAAATCAAATTCCATTGACTTGGCTTTGCCAATGATGTAGAGGAAACGGCCAATAGACGTGGACCACGAATCCGACACTAGCAATTCATCTTATGTTCCCAGTATCGGCACCAAGCCCTCAGAAATGATGTATGCGGATTTACTGTCAGTTTAACCTTCGGCTGGTCGTGAACCCGAGTTGCTCATAACATACCGTTTGACGAAGGTAGTGTGCAAAGAAGGCTAATTCAAGAGCTGTGAAATAATCACACGATAACAATCCTTACAATCGACAGTACAGGGCAGAAAATGTTTAGATGGTTATGACTTCTAAACATGGTGGAGAATGAAGCGCTTGCCCCCGCGTCGGGCTTCCCAGTTATTTGTTCTGAATACGAATTAGCATTCAATAAATACCCCCTCTTTGAGCCGTTTGTTTCTATCTGGCGGCCACGTAGCTGTTTTCTGATACCGCTCAAGCCGGCGCTACGGGCCGAGTGGACAAGGCATTCAATACTTTCCACATGAACAGCTGCAATAAAAGCGTGACGGGGATACAAATAATCAAAGGGATTACCTTTGGTTCTTCCGATGTTTTTAGAAATATGCAGTACGTATATTTGTCTGCGATCATCATATGATTTCTTGTCAGTATCGTTTTCCACCACTCTTTCAATGTTGCGTTGAAATGTTGACGGTTGTTGGCAATATTCTACTGTTGGATGTTTTGTCCCCGAGGCTTGCCCTCTGTACAAATATTTGTGATTGTAGTTTTGTGACTTGTAAACATGGTGGAGAATGAAGTGCTTGGCAGGCTTCAGGCTTCCCAGGTATTTGTCCTGAATACAAACTTGCATTGAATAAATACTCCCTCGTTCGGGCCGTTTATTTCTATCTGGCGGTCATGCGCTTTAGAATAGGTTAACCAGAAGACTATACCGTGAAAGTCATGTGGCTCCGTCAGTATGTCGGCACCTCTTCCCACTTCCCTTATATGCGTTGTAATATAGTTCTTCATCTTCTAACAGATGACTTGATAGGGCTATTATATCATCGCTATGAAATCTTTGTATTTGATACCGCTTAAGCCGATGTGGTGGATAAGAATGTCCTGGTGATTAGCATTTCGTATCCTTTTCTATTGCAACCAAGGACGGTCGCTTGTCCCCAATGCGGAGAAAAGTGTCCTATCTGGGTTAGGAGATAAAAGCCCACAGGCCAATGATACCGTGGGGTCACCGGATTGTCAAAGTATTCTTTATTCTCCGATATGTGAATAAGCCAATCAGAACAAATCTGTCTGCTCTATTCATTGGTTCAGTTGGAAACATTTGAAATTTCTTTGATTGAAACAGAACACAATGAATCTATTACACATTCAATTAATCTTATAGACCTCAATCCTTACGACGTTCCGTCCTTCTTTCAACCCCATGTTGAACTGTTCATCAGCGTGAAGTTACAGCGGATCAATTATCCAGACAAGAATTTTTTTAATACATTAATTTAATGTCAGCGCACAGTTCAGTGTGGTGACGCAGTTTTACATCAGGGAGGTGGCAGGGGAATGGAACTGTGCTAGTCATTTAATTGTCGTTGATTCACAATGCATCATTGGATAGTAGAGGGTTTTAGGGTTATAAATCCCAATAAACCGAATTTTCAATCTAATAGTTTCAATAATCTAATAATTTTCAATCAAAAAGGTTTGGTCATTTATTCCAGTAAGAATTTGGTCTGTTTTAACTACTAATGACAGCTTTTTAGAAGCTGAGAGAACCAGACATATATTCAATTCAAACTCCACTGATCCAACAATACAGTCCTACAGATTTGATTGATAGAATCTTCCGACAAACGACATTCGAAGCTTTAGATTGGTCAGTTTGAATTTTTTTTAAACAAATCTGATATTTTCATTGGCTAGTGGAGATAATTGGATGAACAGCCAGTTTGTATAAAGGTCAATTTGGACAAGTTGTCACCAATATGACCTACTTCTTCACTATACAATATTATGGAATATATATCACACCACACGGATTTTTTAAAACGAACCAATATCTAGTTTATATCTCCTGGTATAGTCCCGGTACTAGTTTTAATCCCACAGAAAAATATACGGACTAATAGAAAACATAAAACATAGTTCAGGAATACTCGTTATTTAATATCATAAATGGTTTATAGTATAGTATATAAAAATAGCTGATACACAGCAAAGTTTGCCTCCAGGCATGCTAGGTGAAAATAAATCGGCACAAGAGAATAACTAGTATTGACACACAGCTCAATTACGTACGGTACAGTAGTAAACAAACAGTAATTGGTTGATGGGTAGGTTAACCGAGAATGGACTTACAAATTGTGTGAGGTGGCCGTACTATTTTGGGTAAATTTTCAAAACCTGAACATGGCAATGCTCACCAATACTAATTTTAACTATTGTTTCACCGTTCTGATGTCGAGCATCGGATGAATTCATATTGATCACCTGAGAGAGATAATAAATTAAATAGCAAATGGGCTGTTAGCACTATTGAATGCCCATACATATTTTCAAATGACCATCAATGTGAACACTGGTAGATCACAACATCGGCTGTATCTGATCATTAGATCACGATTGCTTGGAGATAACCTTTACACAAACAGATTCCTGGAATAATCAGCGATAAAAGTAATCATTTTGTCTCAACAGCAATAGTAAATTGTCAAATGCAAGACCTTAACACATACAAACAGGATTTACGCTGCACGTACGTGTCAGTCATATATTCTTGCTATCACAATTTTCAACGGGTGTATTACGACTATCTGTTTGTGATATTTTCCCAGTCCTTTCGCCCTATTTTCACGGTGCTCATTTCAATATCATCATCACTCTCATCCAAGGTGAATGTTGCGAACGTTGCCGAACCACCGGAGAAAAAGGCTTCAGAATTTGTAGCTTGATCTTTAGTGGGAACATCGTTGATTATGATCAGATCGTCGGCATCATCAAGGCTGGTTTCAGTTGACATTCGTGTAACTACTTCATTCTCATGTTGTCGTCGTGTTTTGTCTTTAGAAGCTGGTTTGACAGATACCACTTCAACTTCGTCGTCACTGTCATCTAAGAGAATGACCATATTGTTGCAATTTCCCGGCGACTGAGATCCTTTATACGACGTCTTTTCTAAATCGTTTACCACAAATGATACAACATTTTCTGGTCGGGATACCTCTGGAGGACCAGGAACAGTAATTAGTTTGTCTGAATTTGCTTCGTTTATAGAACCTATTGTTAATCTACCCTGAGGGAGGATTGGTTCTATTTCACCTTCGGTTTGCAGTTGGATCGGGATTTGAATTCCTGCCGAGTGAATTGGGGCTGCATCTGATGATGATGGCTCGTCAGACGCCTCATCTTTCTCAATCAGACTCCTCTTATTCCTCATCAAAGAAACATCTGCTTTTATTAGAACATCTTTTGCTGTTGTTGATTGTTGGGAGGCATCTACCCTTGATGGGTTCTTCGCAGATTCAGCATTTGACAATGTATTCGTGGCGAAAGGCAGTTTTCCCTCCATATTTGGTAGTGTTTTTGACGAAATTTCCAACTTATCCTTTTCTGATGGTTCATCCACAGTATTACTGTTCAATTGAACTGATGAAGGATTTTGTGAAATCATATCTCTGGTGTGCAGATCAAGCGAGATAAACATTTCTGTTGATTTTCCCGAGATTTCAACAGGTAATAATGGTGGAATTTCACAATCTTCATCTTCCATGATTTGTCCATTTTTGTTGTTCAAGGTTTTCAAAGAAGAGCACTTCACAATATCTAATTTTGGTGGAACATCTGTTGGTACTGCTGACTGGTGAACAGTTGAAGCTGGAGAGGAAGCTATATCCCACAACGACCCAGTGTCGTATGAGGATTCAGTAGGTACTTGTGGCTTATCAACACTGTTTATTCCACCTGTATTTTTCTCTGTTCCCGCGCCGACTACTGTATCCTGTGCTCGTCCATCAGCCTTGGACACTTTCACTTTGTCACATACAGATTCTGGGACATGCCACTTCCTGATCAACGAGCCTGGTGATTTTTCTGAAGCTGGATCCTTATTGCATACTTGCTGGTCGCCACTTTGGATAATGCCATCCCGGATAACAAATCTCTGTTTCAAGTTTTCTCCTGGATGAGGATTTCCTAATTCTGAGCGGACACCTGTATACAGAGAATTTGTATTTGGTGTTCGAGAATATTGAACCGGTCCATTGTTCTTATTTGCCTGAGCTGATGACTGAACAGGTCGAGTAGACATGGTGTGAGGCTCCTGACTACAATAGGTACCTGGATACATATATGGAGTAGAAAGAGCACTGGTGTGTTGCGAATATGCAACAAGATTCTGAATGCTGTCTGCATATAATGTGGGAAGTTGCTGTAAAATCTTGCCAGATTGAGAATCAATGGTCTGTGGAACTGGTTGAGCTTTCCTAGAACCATGATTCAAGCCCACACTTTTTGAAACAACATTTTGTGGATTGTGCTGAGCTTGTCCAGATTGCGAATTTGAGCCCCGTGGAACCATCTGGGCAGTTCTTATTCCTGGTTTCATGCCCACACTCTCGGAATTGCTTGGTGGATTCTGCTGAACTCTTCTAGGACCAAGTTTGATGTCCGTAATTTGACCAGGATTAAAGTTCTGTGGAACCTGCAGAGCTGTTCTCGAGTTATGTGATATTCCCATGATTTGTGCTCCGTACTGATCGGTAATACTGGGAGGCTGGAGGTGATGAGATTGCTGACTTACAACACCTGCTGAATTTTCACTTACTGAACACATATTAATATTGTTGGTTCCTTGTTGACTGTGCACTGTTTGGGATGTGCTTCGACTATCTTTCTGCTGATAACGTTGTGTTCCAGCCTTCAAAGAGGAAGATTTACTGCTGCAAAAAGCACTGTCATCTCGCAGTTGGCCTACAGAGCCCTTGCTGGAGGGCAAACCTGCAGGCTTACTGAAATGCGAATAAGGCTGCATCTGTTTACTTGAAGCACATTCCTTACAGTTTCCTGGTCTCATAAACAAACAAATTTTCTCCTTGTGTTTAAGGTATGTGTATATGCAGTTCCACATATCTTTTGATTCCTCCTTTGTCCCCAAATTCCTACATATATCAACAGGGAAGAGCTTGGCTAGACAACCATTGTTCTTCATGAAGATTTTCAGCACATTGAAGTGCTCGGGTGGCAAATGTTTCTTGGCAGCCGATATTAGCGTTTTCAAGATTCGAATGATTTCTGTTTCTTCTGCAGATTTCTGCGTGATAGGACATGTGTTTACTGGCTTCACTGAGACATCAATCTGTCCATTCATTTGAGTGGAATTTTCTTTGGTTGTGTCATTCGTGACAGTCAGAAAGTAATTCCCATGAATGCGCATTCCTTCTTGATATCCATTTATTTCAACTTCATATGGCGTCCCAGCTGAAGGACCAAAATCAGCTCTTGGTTTCTTAGAATGCTGAGCAAACATATCCATATCACTGGCTTGCCTTTTTCCTGTTTGTTGGTTATACACTGGCAGTCTGGTTGGCAGAGCTGTAGATTGTGTTTGGGAATATGTTGGGATGGAAAGTGGATGGTGTGGGACAGGTAGAGGATGCTCTTGCCTTGGCACAAATGATGAAGGATACATTGAGGTATACTGTTTCGGATTCCGGCATAACCCCAAGTCGGCTGCTGGGGGCTTGCAGTCCAATTTGGTTACAGGGGGCTTGTAGGATGAGCCCATTTTGGCAGCATGGGGATTCTCGGATGAGCCCATTTTGGCAGCATGGGGATTCTCGGATGAGCCCATTTTGGCAGCTGGGGGATTCCAGTATGAGCCCATTTTGGTAGCAGGAGGGTTCCAGGATGAGCCCATGTTGACAGAAGAACTGGTTACAAGGGGCTTGCAGGATGAGCCCATTTTGGCAGCATAGGGATTCTCGGATGAGCCCATTTTGGCAGCATGGGGATTCTCGGATGAGCCCCTTTTGGCAGCTGGGGGATTCCAGCATGAGCCCATTTTGGTAGCAGGGGGATTCAATGATAAGCCCATCTTGGCAATATGTAGATTACAGGACGAGTTCATTTTGGCAGCAGAGGGGTTCCAGGATGGGTTCATTTTTGCAGTAGGGGGATTCCAGGAGGAACACATCATGTTGTTTGAAGGAGAATTCCAGGAGGAAGCCATGTTGCCTGTGGATTCTGTGGGTATTTGATATTGTGGTCTCATAACGTGTCCAGTCAGGTTGTGTGGGCCAGCATATTGTGAGGGGCCAGCATACTGTGAGGGGCAAGTCCTGTATTGAGGGTGGTACGCAGAAGAGCTTTGCTGAACACCCTTATAGGCTGGCACATTCTGATTTGAGCTGTACTGATGAGGATAGCCTTGGTTCGGATACATCTCTTGTATTTCTTGTATACAACTACAGCAACTGCATCTTTCCTCTGTCTTTGGTAATCTACAAATAATTGGATGAAGAGAAATGTAGTTTACGGTACTTCATTATGTGACAGAATATTGGTACTGATGAGACATTTGGTTGTAGGAGGTGATTGGTTGCATCACATGGGTACACAGGAACAATAGAATTAGACTGGAGAATGATTGAAGATTGGACGTATTCAGACTCCAAGTGGAGAATTTTATTATTGATTGTGGTAATTCCTCTAATAATCCAATCACCCTATTAGAATCACTTCCAATTCCAGGCCTTGCGTTTCGACGGGTATCCGATACTCGTGGAGATACCCGTTCATTCGTTTACGGGAATCTGTTTGGATACCCGGAAAATAATGTCTGGGGAAAATTTTGTCGATCAAAAAGACCCATATTCGGCTTTAATAATCGATATTACCTAGAAATCATCGACCGCAGGCTTTACAAATGGCAGAAGTTCATATTTTTACGACGTCTAAGTGTCCGACGAATTATGGCAGCTGCGTGCATTCTCTTGTACTGGGCGATTTTCGTCGTATCATCTCTAGCTACGAGCATTTACAACAAACAACCGTGCATAGGAGAATGCAATTTCAGAAACACTACCGTCATTTGCGTTCACTTCGCCATCCATAAGATGGCTTGCGAATCGTGTGTCTCCATTATCGCGGAGCGATATCCGGTGTTTTACCGGATTCTGTTCGGCCTTCATCCGGCGGAGAGCAGACTCGAGAAACCTGATAAATTACAGGTTTTCATACCACTTCGGAAACAGATATTGCCTGGGCTTACAAAATATATAGGAATGAATAACTTTCGTATCGTCCAAGAGGTGTGGTAGATCGGCAATTTTGAACAAGTAGGACATCACATGATTCGAAAATGGCGAGGTACGTTGGGGTTACGTCGGTAGACTTTAGCTGATTGGCTGACGAAATCATGTGGTATTGCTTTCTGGAAATCCCCCCTGCAGTTGCCGAAAGTAGGCTGAACATGGATACACACGATCCCAGGGTCAGTCTTACCGCGTATAGATGACCGAAATGGTTACAGGTTGACACTACCGTTTTACGGTCGATCGATGGTAAACATGGAGGACACGCGTGGGCTTGATTCCAATCTGCTTGAAAATGTCGAAAGGAAAGACAATATCTGTACAGGCTTTCAACGAATGGCCAGATAATGTAAAGGATGGTTTTGTCTTCATACACAACGACGAAAAAACGCTCATTTGAATTGTTCGTAATTTCTTGTTGACTTCAAATTACATCAATTTTAAATTCATATTGCGTGTTTGTTCATCAACATATGCTAGGTATCATGATGATGGTATTACTATATCCATTCGTATTACTTAAGGCAGACCCGTGACACTCATAGTGAGAGACAGAGCTATTCTATAGTCCATAATGACAATATAATCAAGGTCCATAACCTCAAATCGAAAATTTTCAAGTGACTCCATTTTACAGCTCCAATTAAATTAATTCAAGGAGACAATCCTTGACATAATTCATAAATCATGCTGCATGTTATTGTAGTTGCTCAAGAGAAAGTTTATCCATTCATCCTATATGTATAACAGTAAGCTTGGCAGTTGATTGGACGGTCAAAGATCTGCTCAATGAATCGAATGGCTGCACAGGGGTGGAGAACAACATGTGAGAATCAATTATCCTATTAACACTAAAGATGAAAAGAGGACATAAATGTTTATTCCACTTTAATCTCCACACTTCAATTTCTCGTCACTTCAGTGGATACTGGTAGATACCCGTAAACTGCAATTGCGGGTATCCATTTGGATACCCGTGTATTTCGACGAAAAGCAAGGCCTGAATTCTGTGGACAAAATTCATCAGGTGTTCTAATAAGTTTGATTGTCCTTTCAAATCATAAAATAACTGAGAAATAATGGGTTATTTGCATGATTTTGGACCATTTTTGACAACTTAAGGAATCACTGTTTAATATTTAATTTCTTTGATAGGCATTTAGAAGTCGGCGTATATAACACAAGGCTATTCTATGGATAACAACTTCTTTATTGCTGTGGAGCAGTTGTTATCCATAGAATAGCCTTGTGTTATTTAATATTTAGTTATTTTACTAAACTGGATTCATACAATATATACAGGAAGGTCATCTGTCTGCATGCTCTTGAAGTCCCAAAGATCAAGCCTAAACTGAATATGTATTTTCATCATATCCCAATAATTTTCAAAGGCATGAATCATAATCAAGGAAGTATCTGAAGAGAAAGCATGGTGGTTTTCAGAGAGTTACTGCATGGACTCAATATTAATCACTGTCAAGATCTCACTGACTTATCTGGTTGTTGCCTAAAGATCATACTACATGTAGCCATACATATTTAATTATTTGCTCCAGATTCTGTGTCTTTGTATTGATTTGGTCAATTATTTACCATGTTGATTTGGTCAATTACAACCATATTGATTTGGTCAATTATATACAATATCGATTTGGTCAATAATAACCATATTTATTTGATCAATTATATACAATATTGATTTGGTCAATTATATACAAGGAGAGAGAGAGAATTAGGGTTTAACGTCGCATTCAGCAATATTTCAGCTATATAGCGACGATCAAACAAAATTCTAAGCAATCAATTCAAAAACTCGGTAAACTAATGCGTTAAAACAGGTACAAACATTAAAATTTGTACAACAAACCAATCGCTCTCAAATAACCTAAAATACAATCTTCTTTCACTCTGCTAAAAAGATCTTCCAGCGTATCTGCTTGATAAAAAGTATCTCTTACAGTTTTAAAATCTATGCAGTCCAGGAGAATATGTTTCACCGTCAGATCTTCATGGCAAGGTATACACCTTGGAATCGGCTCTTGTTTTAGTAAATATTCATGAGTTAATCGTGTGTGACCGATCCTACATCGTCTAATCATGGCCTGGTCGAAGCGTTTATGACTGTTCAGGTGAGTATAACCAACCGTTTTTTATACAATATTGATTTGGTCAAGTATATACCATATTAATTTGGTCAATTATATACAATATTGATTTGGTCAACAATAACCCTATTGATTTGGTCAATTTTATACAATATTAATTTGGGCAATTATATACCATATTTATTTGGTTAATTATATACCATATTAATTTGGTCAATTGTATAAAATATTGCTTTTGTCAATTGTATACAATATTGATTTGGTCAATTATATACAATATTAATTTGGTCAAGTATATAAAATATGGATTTGGTCAATTATCAGGTTAGGACCAACCATCGCAGTTGCTATTACCATGATCGAATGCACTTTTAATGATAAACTAATAGTTGGAATATCACACTAATATCTATTCGCACCTCTGAAAAAAACATTGATGTATTTACATTCAGGGTTTTGCATAAATTAATTCCTTTCAAAAAAACCTCAAACCCGCAAGTTTTGGTACTTTCCCCGGTGTATTTCCTTTGAAAACTTCCTAGCAATAATTAATCAGTAACATGAAAAGATGCGTCAAATAATAAAACTTAATTTCAGAATCCTACTTTTTTGAAATTTCATGAATTTAAAAACTTCATGTTCGGCAGAAAACATGATTTTGCGCATAACTTCTACAAAACAATTTTGCTGCTGATGAAATTCTTAAAGGCATAGTTTGGTCAGTAGTCATGCAAGCTTTCCATGTCAGAAAATGAAAATACAAATAAAACTTTTGCCAGAATCCATGTAAAGTCACTTTTTAACTGAGAGAAATTTCTGGAAATGTTTTTTTTTGCATATAATGAAATTCTAACTATCTCGGGATTTGAAGCGATATTATACCGACATTTTTTCGTCAAAAAGATTCAGTTCACTACCAGAATTATGCAATATTCGTTAAAAAAGTCTTGTATGGCAAGGTGTGAGTTGACCCTAATCCGATTATAATACCATACTGATTTGGTCAATTATGTACCATATTGATTTGGTCAAGTATATATTCATGTATGACTGACCATCCCATTATTTGATATTTTATACCATGGTATAAAATCATATATTCACAATATAAAATATTTATAGGATATACAGAAATCTATTGGACTATTTCGTCAAATCATTCAAGTTTGTTCTCCCATTGATCAAATTTAATTTTCTCCATTCATCAGTATGCAGTAAATTATTTTATACATGTATCTATTACCAAAAGCCAGGGTTGCAGATTACGATAATTTGGATACACCCTCTATTCGCATGGCAAAAGTTTTTAGGCGGGGAGATGAGCCCAAATAAGTGAAAATATTCAAAGTCCAGAATTCTGCCAAAATAGGTAGATTTTGAGTCAAATATGAGGCTTAATGGATGAGGAATCTCCATAAACATAACTGAACATAGATTCTCAATGCATGAAAAATATATACAAACAAAAAAACAACTAGGCATCCTCCGATAAAATCGGAAAATTGGCCACCAAGAATACATACATTTTATTTATGGCAATTTATCTGTATTTCCTAACATTATACAGGCGCCATACCCAAGTTATGGGTAAAACAGCCAGCTGCGAGGCAGGGTTGTCTGTGATTATGGTCCATGATATGACTGATTGTTCTCTCACTAAGAGGGCTCCAGTGAGATAACAGATTAATCTGCAGCTGCTACCAGTCGCCAACACAGCCTAGACAACAATCCATGTGTCTACAAATAGTATGACATTCATGGATGTGTTATTTTAAAGGTCAACCCAAACGCTCTGAGGTCAAAAATATAAAAAAAATAGTCCTTTCGATTCTGAAAATAATGATATGTTTTTCATAATTTTGTGCAGTCTGGTTGGCGAGATATTGCCGTTTGAAAGGTGAAAATCGCTCTCCTGTCAATTCCAGCTGTGACGTCACGGAGGGAAGCCGTCTTGTATTCTCTATGTTAAAGCCGTATACCACAGTCGTAAGTAGCTGCTTATTTCTGGAGATTTTCGGAGTATCGGGACATCATTTGTTAAATATGCCGCGACGTTGTGTAGTGGGAGGTTGCAGTTTTACTACAGATGACGGTGTTGGTATTCATTTGTGGCCTAAAGACGAGAAAATCGCTGCAAATTGGACGAAATTTGTACGCAACACGAGAGTGTGGAAAGAGGGCCTGAGCCAGTACTCGTATAATTTGCTCGGCACATTTTGACAGAAATTAGACATCATTCGAGGACATCTACAGCGTAGCAGTTGAATTCGGGTACAAACCAAAACTAAAGAGAACAGCTATTCCAACTATCAAACCTAAGAACAATCAGAATGTGACAGCAAAGAAATCGGACAAGGAGAATCTATCACGGACATCGGCTGAACGAACCTAGCCTGCAAGCGAGGCCTCGGGCAGGGAGACGGCTGTACATGCCCTGCTCGCTCTCGCGTGGCATTTGTTGCTTGAGCGCCTACAGGTTAGACTGGATGAGTCTCTATTTCATAGATACTATTTAATAATACTAAAATGATCTTTCATAAATATATATACGCTTGATAAGTAAATAAATAAAAAACACCAATTGGAGTGAATGGCTGTAAATACAGAAGTGATAATAATACTTTCATAATCCCTTGACATTTGAGATTGTGGGAATATCATTCGATTTCAATTTAATTGAGGTAATTTGTCGAAAATTGAGCAAATGTGAATGCCGATCCACTCACCATGGCTTACTTTTCGCCATGAATGTCCAAAGTAGTTTTTATCAAACTATATAATTCTGAAATTGGTATTTCATGGGGATTATGGGAAAACAAACAAACTCAAATCGGACGTATATCAGTAGAGTTATCAACAGTTTACTGTCCATACTGCCGAATCCCGGAGTTTATCCCCTCGAAAAGGCTGCCTCGGTCAGTAACAACAATAACAACACACATGTGCTCGTTCTTTACATCACAGAATCGTTCTACATTCAATACAGTTTGAAATATATGGACATTTGCTCTTATAGATGACGATAATAAGGTTTCCAGTCAAGTTGCATACCAATCACTATTCAACAAACGACCTTTCCGAATCCTGTCGTCGTCGAGTTCCACGTTGTCAGAGTGGTTGTCACTGTCAGAATCGGAGCCGTACGGCTCAAATTGATAGGGCTGAATTCCGCCGTTGGTCTGCAAACAACTGTTAATTTGCCCGTCATCACCCTCCTCTATGTCTATTTCATCTTCTTGGCGAAAAATATTTCCATCTAAGCAGCTGATATCGCTCGAATCGACATCTGAACCGGAGCTCTGACTGCACTCGCTTTCCATGTTATCCGCTGTTTTTTCTCAGGCAACTTCCCTGCGTGACGTCATCAAGCCAGCTGTGAAAGTGTGAAAAAGCCCACTTTGCTCCCATATTACGTGTGTTTCTGATCAGATTAGAATTTTTTCAATATTTTTTTCATACAAAGTGAAGTATGAACTATGATTTTTGAGGATTTTTAGACCAAAAAAAATTCCGTTTGGGTTGACCTTTAAAGGAAGCAGCCAGATGTGTTCATACATGTATGTGATGTGTTCTGGGAAGTGTATAACAATGTTATCTTGATTCCGGTATATCATAGTTTGCCTCCCCAATAATTGTGAATGAAGCCTTGAAATGGATCCGCTATGTAGAGAACTATCTGAAATTCCAAAACTGGCATCAAGTTAAGAGTGGATTTACAGATAAACAACAACAACAACTGGCATTAGAAGTTTCAAATATTGACCTGTCACGCTGATGGTGGGTATATTTATTCGACACATTTTGCGAATATGTTTAAAGCAACGTGGGAAAAATTTCATTGCAAATTGCTGACTAGCTTTTTTATTAGGACATATGGCATGGATTTACTGTGAGCTTTTGAATATTCTAAATTGTTCAGAAGGGCCAAAGTATGTTAAATCACATCTAAAATTCCCAAAACATTTCAGGGGAGGACACCTGCAACCCCTGTCAGGTTCTACCCCATGACCATATAGCTAACTTATATTTCTTAGATCTCTTATCTATAAGCACTGGGGCTGGACATGAAGCGAAGTTATCTGTGGACCACACACCCCAGGGAAATGTATCATAATGTGAATAAGACCCTCATGGCATATGTGACATATGCAATTAGAAAAAATTAATATTTCTACGCATGCATGAAAATCAATTTCTATCTATGCAGAAATTAGTTTGAATATCAGGTGTTCACCAGATGGATGAAAGTTTGAGATGCCAACACTTGCAAATATCTCCGTAGTACCATCTCAGATCCTAAATTTGGCCTTGACCGACCACATATTGCAAAACCCATTTCCTGGTTTAATTCTTATTTATCATTAGACAAAAAAGGTTAATTTGCCCTGATCGATCGACAGACTGACAGGTGCATTGACGAGCAACTCCTGGCATAGAATTATGGTTTAATTATTGATAACTGTGGTATCCATAAAATTATCAGGACTTCTATTCCAAGAAAGGACCTTTCCTTTACAACTTCACGTCGACAATAGCCCAGTTATCATTGATTAAAAATATTTCCCACTGTAGACATAGGAAGCATTGGAAAAGTATGAACCACACATTTATGCTGGGAGTCGGTCATCAATGCACCGGTCCATGTGCTGGGCCAATTTAAGGATTGACAACAATTAAATCAGGAAAGAGGCATTTCAACCTCCCTCTGCACAACTTTACATGCTCGTCTACGTCTTGGTCAAAAACACAATTTGTAGACACTGCAACAGGTGGATCCTGCAAACAGAAGGCTTGATACAAGAAATAGCTAGGGTATAAAAATATTTTCTCTTACCATATGTACAGTGTAGCTTGGATATTCACATATATCTTAGGTCTGCGATAGCTGTTCCTCTGTCATGTCTGTCTGAGATAGTTGTTCCACTGACACTGCCCACTGTGGTTCTGAAAAACATCAATAACAGGGTGCTTTTCACATGCTTTGCTGGCTGCACAGCTGCACCCTTGGGAACACATGTGTAAAAGAAGCCAATATCTGTTTACACAGGCCTTCAGAAAAGATGTCTCATTATAGAGTGAAGGAGCAGCAGGGAGTCCCACAAATGAATGGAGTCGATGGTCAAACTTCATGATGACAATATTAATGACATGACAATTAAGAAAATCAGGCACAAAATGACATCAGCTGGGAACAACTCTGGAATATCTGTGTCAGTTAGCCAGGAGTTAAGCTGGGCAAAAATTTCACAACTCACATCAATGTTCTGTACTTGGAAAACAAACTGCTTATATTAATACCAATACATGGCTGGGAGCGATTTGATGTATGGCAGGCCATTTAAACTGGAAGGCAAAATTGAATTGTCGATATCTGCCAGTCAAACAAATCTCTTTCAATATTATAGTTTTTTAGAAAAAAATATGAGCTTAGTAGTTATAATACTGAGGGTGTTCTTTTTCATATATAAACAAAATCAAACAACTTAAATACGGTACGGCTTACCATATTGATGCAAGGTCTCAAAGTTGTCAATAAGGCGAACACACATTTTTGTCAGATAATATATAGATAATCATGGTGTACGACAAATCTTGTTCCATGTATTGCTGCTTGGTTTTCTAAAATCATGCAATTAGAACTTTGAAATATGTACTGGTTTTGACAAACATGTACCATACTGGGCGTTAATTTGGGGCAAATTTTTGCCGTTTAGATATACCGTACTCACATCGGTACCCTCACATCAGCATCACAGCCCAGCATTTAGTGATCAATACAATATCAAAGCAAGAAATCTACATCAAGCACAACATCTCATTTTTTTCTAGTATACTATAGCTATTTGTACAGGTCTGAAAAATGGAAACGCAACTTAGCTAGTGCACAAAAGAAATCAAAGCTAGGACTACTCATATAGTCATTTTACAACATGTTGTATTACCCTTCACCAACAGAGTTATGTAAACTTTAACCTAGGGCTGTAAATTAATAATATTTTAGTCTGGACTGACAATCAACTATTATTTTCTGAGGTCAAATGTGAGGGCCCTGTCACAGCATGTTCCATAATGACCTTCCACTACTTTTGACACAGAGCCAGACGTTATTAAAGGATTAATAGGCAGTAAAATTAGACACCCTGGATATGGTGTCAACGAGTATAATTACTGCTACATCAACAATACTCCCCACCCCCCTACAACTGAACAAAAATGAAGCACTATAGAATAAACACCACCTTAGTATTATTTTCTCCACAAACATGACACTTGTTGTAAAGTTAACAGTGGGTCAAGGATTATCTAATATTGCATAAGAGGCGCCAGGATATTAGTTACATAATATTATTCTGCTTATTTAGCTGGGGGGTGGGGGGGGGGGGGGTTAACAATTGAACTCCAACTGTGAACATTAATAGCTTTTAATTGAACAACCATAGCATATTCCATGCAGCTGCCACCCAGCGTTTTATCTAATATTGCATAGAGGCTTCACGATATTTGTGAACGAATCCAGGGCATTTCCCCCAGTGGACATTTCCCCCAGCGGACATTTCCCCCAGTGGGCATTTCCCCCAGTGGACATTTCCCCCAGTGGACATTTCCTCCAGTGGACATTTCCCCCACTCTATATTTTTAGGTTATTTTGAACATAGTTTTTAAATAATTTGACAAAAACACAATTGTTTTAAATATTTTTTTTATATTTTCTATAAAAAGGATATAAGGATTTCCACATATATTTTACGATAAATAAGTAAAATACTGATATTAAGATATTATACATATACACAGTATATAGCAGTATTATACAGTCTTACAGCACATTTTAAGACAATATAACATATTTTTACAATAAGTTTGACGAGAAAGCACATATATTATATAGCACATTTTTAAACGATATAATGCACTGGATCACATAGTGGTACAACATAATATTCATATACATGGTGTATATTTTAACATTTTAAGAAAACATCATATCACCTAGTGGTAAGATAAAAGATGTATTTTTAAACAATATAATTTTGTTCAATTTTTTACATCAGTTTTCACTTTAGATATGTGGAAATCCATATATCCTTATATATAGAAAATAAAAAAATGTATATAAAAAAATTGTGTTATTGCTAAATTTTTTAAAAACTATGTTCAAAATAACCTAAAAATATAGGGTGGGGGAAATGTCCACTGGGGAAAATGCCCACTGGGGGAAATGTCCATGGGGGAAATGTCCGCTGGGGGAAATGTCCACTGGGGGAAATGTCCGTACACCTTTGTGAACATAGTTACATAAGTTGCAGTGAGATGCTGTTTATTCAGCAAGGGGTTTAACAAAACTCAACTGTGAACATACATGTATGAATAGCTCTTAATCAAATAGCATATTCCATGCAGCTGCCACCCAGTTTTTTTTTCTCTTCCATCCATTTGGCGTAAAATTCATGTATGATGACATTAACTTTCAAAGCAATCCTTTTATATTCACGATGGACCTTTTTCATAATAATGCAATAACAATGGTCAGCTTCATGCCACACTTCCATGAGCAGAAGTCTACTTTCTGGCTGCAACTTATGGATCTTATTCATTCCTGATTTTAACATGGGGACATATTCTCAACTTGCCAGAATATTCATTAATTTCATTAAGCAAACTGGTTCATTTACTAATAAGAATTGTAAAAACCAAAAGCAAGTTTGTGAAATTTATGCCACTGTGAGCTACCTAAAGTTGAAATATATTTGCCCACATTAAAACATTGCTATACATACAGTATGACAAAGAGTGATAAAAGATCGTAGATGTTAAATTTTCTAGCAATCTGCCTTGAGTTCTGAGGGCTGATTCATACATTTCACTCTTCCCCAGTTTGGCCACATAGCTGCATTGTACTTATGCGTAGCAGGGTGCAGTTGTTTGTACCATACACCATAGGAGTTCGGTCCGACATGCTGCTCCACCAACAAAGGATCTAAACCCCCAAGCAATTGCAACCAGCAGATAGAAGTGCAAGAAAGCATGATACATGTATTACATGCCATTTTCCATTATACTCCAGAGGCTCATATGGCTTAATTGCATACAGGGCTCCAATTTCTGAAGGGGTACTACCTAGTTTTACCACACACTGCTACACCAACAAAGGATTCATGAATGTCTACTTCAAACCCTCAAGCAACCAGCCGATTGGGGTGCAAGAAATTAGGACACACTGGTCCTGAATCTACCTCTAGTTCATTCTAGTTGTACCTCATGCTGCTCTGCCAAAAAAAAGATTATGAATTGTTGGAAGAATGAATGTAAACTAATTACTATTCACCATTTCCCCTTACCTCTGTTCCTGAGGCCCAAGGGCTAATTGAATAAGAGGCTCCAAGTTCCGAACCTGTACCACATGCTGCTACACCAACAATTTTAGATGAAACTGCCCAAAACCTGTTAACATGAATGGTTGGAACAAGCCACAGATATTTCCAATATCACAGCAGACCCAATAGCTTAATTATTGCATAATATGGCTCCAAGTTGTTGTTCACACATTTATTCTGAGGGGACGACACCTTGTTTTACCACATGCTGCTTCGCAACAAAAGGCATCTCTTTGTTTTACTGCATGCTGCTCTGTCAACAAAAGTTAAAACTTTTGAACACCCAACTGGATGTGAACACTCATGGTCAATGGACATTTTCCATTTTAATTCTCAGACAAAGGTTGCCTTGGTGCACTAAAGGGGGCATTGAAGCGTGACTCCCTGGCAGGTGTGAATTCGTGATTAATACTTTTCCACTCTTGCCTCTTTACTATTGATAATTGGTGTAAGACTCGCAAAATGACAAAGCATGTATTTTCAGTCTTTTGTCCACCCCATGGTGGGATCTTACCTTTAATAAACCCAAATTATCCTGTTATTCCTTTACACTGTGAGTCATGCATCAATGCAACTGTGAGGCACCAGGGCAAATCTTTGTCTGAAAATTGAATTGGGAAGGGTCCATTGAACGTTAGTCCACTTGAACAACAATTAACAGGAGACAGCTGTGCACAGAAAATTAATATCATTCACCATTGTCAACAGGGTTCCTACCCTTTGTGAAAGACAAAATTCCAAGGACTTTCCCATGATGACTTCTCCAGGTCCATACAACCTTTTTCCAGGGCCTTCAACTGGACATTTTTTAACACTTTTTACCAATTGTTTCATTCAGCAAATTCAACAATGTATATATGCATTTCAATTATCATGTTTCATACAGATCTGACAAGATCGAAAAATAAATTCAGTTTGTTAGAAAGAAATTCCAGTAATTAATTGTGGCAGATATTTTAGGGGGAGAGAAGACAATAAAACTCAACGACTTTTTACAAATATTGTCAGAATTCAGGCATTTCCAGGTCCTGGAATATATTTTCTCAGAATTCAACGAAATCCAGGACCTGTATGTACCCTGCATGCACTCCAGCTGTCTCTCCTATTGCGTAATAGATTCCCAGTTGTTTAACACATTGGTCCTGAATTGTACCCTTACATGTACATTGTTGACTCTACTGACAAAGGAGAGATAAAACCCTCAGGCCTCCAATCCAGCTGTGCAAACAGAGAAGACAGCATAGGCAAAGGGAGCTGGTATTATTCCCGTTATTCCCCATTTCCCATGAACTCTGTCCAAGCAGGTCCAAAGCACCATTACATAACAGGTTACACTTTGTTATTTAAGAATTGAGGTCAAGGCCAGGTACATGTAATTCTAAAAAAAAACCCCACACCATTGTTGCTCCATGAACAAAGGGTTCATGACCCCTGCCTGTTGAGAACAAAGAGGATTTATATAAGACTGAATAAATATAATCCCAGTTCTATCCATAATGGGGTGATGTAAGACAAATACAACAGGTGACTGCATGTGGGGAACCTTCAACCAAATGAAAAGGGCCAAGCCTACTGCGCACAGTCTACCCGATTGAAGTTGTCATACATGTAAATGATCGACTAAGACATAATGGGGATGTGACTTCTGTCCCAGCAGGCAACTTTAGCTATGAAGTAATAGGCTCAAGCTTTTTCTCACAACAGTACCACAGCTGTTGAGGCTATAGTTGTCACAATGCAAAAGTTATTCCTGTTTATACAGTAATGGGTGTGGGTGTTTCGTCCTATAGGGTTTTGTCCGCTGGGGGTTTTGTCCGGATCCCGCTTCAGAGATCCAAGATTCAGTCCGCCCTTGACACAACCTTCCTGAGATGTCCTGAAGAACCCACTATGAAAACCGGAATGACTTTCGTATACAATAGGATGAAGCCTGCCATCCTGTTACCTGATACACATTTCTTTGAACAATGTTACAGGCAATGTTACAATGTTAGTCCGTCTCACATCTTGTGAACGCGATGTCTCGAGAACAATTCGATCGACTTCTAACTTGAGAATTTGCTTCACATCAGTTAGACAACCATTGGTATTGATTTTCACTGAAGTAGGTAATCCAAGATGGCTGCCATTGACCATATTGAATTCCATCCATCCCACATCTTGTGAACGCGATATCGCGAGAACAATTCGACCAATCGACTTCAAACTTGAGGTGCTTCACATCAGTTCGTCGGCCATTGGTATTGATTTTTACTGAGGTACGTAATCCAAGATGGCTGCCATTGACCGTATTGGATTCCATCCATCCCACATTCACCATATTGGATTCCATCCATCCCACATCTTGTGAACACGATATCTCGAGAACAAATTGACCAATCGACTTCAAACTTGGGAAGGTTCTTCACATCAGTTAGATGGTCATTTGTATTAATTTTCACCGAGGTACGTAATCCAAAATGGCTGCCATTGACCATATTGGAATCCATCCATCTCACATCTTGTGAACGCGATATCTCGAGAACAATTCGACCAATCAACTTCAAACTCGAGAAGATGCTTCACATCAGTTAGACGGCCATTGGTATTGATTTTCAATGAGGTAGTATTTAATTCAAGATGGTTAGAATTGACCATCTTGGATTTCGTCCGTCCTGCATCTTGTGAACATGATACCTTGAGAACAACTCAACCAGTCGACTTCAAACTGAAGAAGGTGCTTCACATCAGTTAGATGGCCATTGGTATGGAGTTTCACTGAGGTACATTATCCAAGATAGCTGCCATTGACCATCTTGGAATCCGTCCATCCTGCCATCTTGTGAACTCGGTATGATCGTGAGAACAACTCGTTCAATTGACTTCAAACTTGAGAAGGTGCTTCGCATCAGTTAGACGGCCATTGGTATTGATTTTCATTGAGGTAGTATGTAATCCAAGATGGCTGCCATTGACCATCTTGGATTCCACTCACTCATATTGTACCCATCTGTGTTGTGAACGCGATATCTTGATCTCTTCCACCCATCAATTTATAAACCTCACCATGCACAAATCTATATACAACTGCAGACTTACAATTCCAGTGTTACACTACCCATTACTGCTTCCCAAACCTCCTCAACAATTCCATATAAACGTCTCTTTCCACATACACATATCCACTTTCCAAGTTATATTTAAGGGGATATTGAAAGCGTATGCTGTACGCTCTCAAACAGGCTACTTGGCGGAGGACCTGCTAGCTACTCAGCTTGTTCTGGATGGCTGTATGTGGCATGGGAACCAAGGGAACAAAGACAAAGGAAAGGGAACAAAGACAAAGGAAACAACCATGTCAGCCATTATGCAAAAGAATACTACTACTGTTGCACTTTATGTGCTCTCTGTAATCTGAATGATTGATATAGATAACTTGTATATAAACATAAGGTGAAATCTCTAATCTTTTGCTAATTTTTAAAAACTATTTTTTTTGTAAATCTATCAATTGAACAAAGACATGCATAAGAGAATATAAATAAAGCATGAGTTGATGGGCTGCAAAATCTGTATGGGAAGCTTTGAAATTGTTCTGTTTTGAAAAATTTGACGTGCCAAAAGTAGTATTCAAGTTACTATGGATTGACACAACATCAAAGTTGTCGTGGGAGTACTGTATATAGACACAGTAGCTATCTGCAATGGAAATATGTTTGGTTCAATCTCAAAAAAGTAGGTAACAATCTCATTGTGTATAGTGATGAGGACAAGAGGTATCTGGAGATAACACTCAACTGTCCGGACGGAATCACATGGTTATATATATATTAGACTATACGTAACCACTGACAAAATGAGAGTTTCTAATATCTACCCCCCGACACCCCTCTGTTCAGAGACTCTCACTGACACATTGGAATTTTGTCTGGGAAATACATGTACTCACCATCAGCAAGTCATGAGCATCACCAGATGCCTCTGTCTCTTCTGAACAAGGTGATCAACTTGGTATTCAGTGGTGGAATGATGCCATCGGTCCACATGGACTCCAACCTCTTAGATATGTGTTAAAGTAGAAGTTAATCCCGCCACTTCCAGTGAAATAATGTCCGGATGAATCCAACAGACACAATCGAGTCCACAATGGCTGTACATATACATTGTACATGCTGTTCAAAGAGAATAAGTAGATCCGAGCAGACAAGCGCAGTCATTTTCCTCTCTGGAGTCCTGTTCCATCTCAAGAAGAGTTCATTATGCCATTTAATCTGTATAACATATTGGATAATATGAAAGTCTGATGACCAGTGTTTAACCACCCAATGCATTTAAGCATCAAGGCATGTTCACAAAGCAGGGCTGCACAAAATGAAAATTCTGCTTAAACCAAATATGGGTTATGCTAAATTTTTTTTCTTTGATTTGCATAACCCATCACTATTGTATACAGGTTAATATCCGTAATTCAAGTGAACTGAAAATGGGTTATGCATAATGAAAATTGCGTAACCTCTGCGCGAACCAAACCTATTGTTCGCACAATTTGTGCAGCCCTGCAATACGCAAGAGGCAGTTAAGGCTGAAAATCCAGAATACCATCTTGCAGATTCCTGTTGTAGATGAACCGATACAGTAAACTGGTCAATATCTGATCACGGTAGACATTCCTTACTCAGGAATAGACGAAAGAGTATTGAATATGTGATCAGATTCTTCATAACATTCAGCTGAA
Source organism: Hanleya hanleyi (assembly GCA_036873755.1). Taxonomy (NCBI): domain Eukaryota; kingdom Metazoa; phylum Mollusca; class Polyplacophora; order Lepidopleurida; family Hanleyidae; genus Hanleya; species Hanleya hanleyi. The sequence goes on from JAVTVY010027879.1 coordinate 39,619, forward strand.
ATTCTTCAATTAGGATAGCAAATAGAACATGATTATATAGGTTTTCAATTTAATGAGGTTTAATGGGGTTATCTACTTATTGAGGAGATCATACCTTGAAAAGGTATATTTATTGTAGGTATAGGCCTGTCAATTAGCACTGTTCCCAGGGCTGTAGCCAGGATTTACTGAGGGGTGGTTTAATGCCTTCACTCCAAAAGGACATGGGGTTCGCTGTATGGGAAAAGGGGCAAATAGAGGATTCGCTTTGAACAGTGTTTGAAAAGGGCATTTATATATGAGAAAAATATATAATATTTCTGAAAGAGGGGTTCGCCCGAACCCAGAAAACCCCCTTGGCTACGGCCAGAGCAGTATATACTTCTGTGGAAGTATACACTGCCACTATACTTCCACAGACCTCCCCTCTACTGCGGTCATACTTCTGAAACTCTGTGCAATTTCAGCTCTTTTCTTTATACTGCCACTATACTTCTGGCACTTACATTCTTGCTTTGTGTACTGCTGCCATACTTCTACAACTTGATCACATAAAATATAAATTCTATACTTCTGGTATACTGCCAATACTTTAGCAAATTTGAAGACATCAGGTGTATACTGCGGTTATACTGCTACAACTTTAGCTGTTTCCTGAGTACACTGCTGTTATACTTCTACAACTAGTCCTTACCAAAACAGGCTTTTGACTCGAAACTATACTGCTGCTATACTTCAGTGAGAGGAATGCTGGGATAGGAATTCCTCATTAATTTGAAAAATAGGTCAACTGAAATTCCCTCCAGTGAGCACACAGTTGCTGTGTATGGCTCATGGAGAGCAGATCTATGCAGTATGCCTCTTTTCTCTGTACAGCTTTGTTCATGAACTGATGCATGTAAGTAGCATTAATATATTAGATGCCAATGGGAAGAATTCCCCTTTCATTCCATTCCCCATATTTTTCCAATACTGCATATTTTTCAAACATACTGAGGCCAACATTATGGCAGGCCTGATTTAAAATTTATCATGGTGAGAATATATAGGGGGCGGTATCAGCCAGGGCAATCAGTTTAATTACACCCCAAAACATGTATAGGGCCTACCATGTTATAATACATCATATATCCATGTTATAATGTAGTAATATCCACCATTCTTGTGTGTATGATACATGCATGTGTCAATTTTGCCTGAAGGAGGATGCTGTATACCATTTTTATTTAGGTCACACTTGGTATATGGGGCAATCTTATACTGCTGCTATACTTCAGCCTGTCTACTGCCACTATGATGCAGGCATACTTCCACTCTACTTCTACCATACTGGCCATAAGCTTTTTTCTATGCTGCTAGCCCTCTTCCATTACACTGCCTCCATACTTCTGTGAAGGATTACAGCAGCTTAATTAACATAATGTCAGCATACTGCAGTCATACTTTGTTCACACATTTATTCTGAGGGGACGACACCTTGTTTTACCACATGCTGCTTCGCAACAAAAGGCATCTCTTTGTTTTACTGCATGCTGCTCTGTCAACAAAAGTTAAAACTTTTGAACACCCAACTGGATGTGAACACTCATGGTCAATGGACATTTTCCATTTTAATTCTCAGACAAAGGTTGCCTTGGTGCACTAAAGGGGGCATTGAAGCGTGACTCCCTGGCAGGTGTGAATTCGTGATTAATACTTTTCCACTCTTGCCTCTTTACTATTGATAATTGGTGTAAGACTCGCAAAATGACAAAGCATGTATTTTCAGTCTTTTGTCCACCCCATGGTGGGATCTTACCTTTAATAAACCCAAATTATCCTGTTATTCCTTTACACTGTGAGTCATGCATCAATGCAACTGTGAGGCACCAGGGCAAATCTTTGTCTGAAAATTGAATTGGGAAGGGTCCATTGAACGTTAGTCCACTTGAACAACAATTAACAGGAGACAGCTGTGCACAGAAAATTAATATCATTCACCATTGTCAACAGGGTTCCTACCCTTTGTGAAAGACAAAATTCCAAGGACTTTCCCATGATGACTTCTCCAGGTCCATACAACCTTTTTCCAGGGCCTTCAACTGGACATTTTTTAACACTTTTTACCAATTGTTTCATTCAGCAAATTCAACAATGTATATATGCATTTCAATTCTCATGTTTCATACAGATCTGACAAGATCGAAAAATAAATTCAGTTTGTTAGAAAGAAATTCCAGTAATTAATTGTGGCAGATATTTTAGGGGGAGAGAAGACAATAAAACTCAACGACTTTTTACAAATATTGTCAGAATTCAGGCATTTCCAGGTCCTGGAATATATTTTCTCAGAATTCAACGAAATCCAGGACCTGTATGTACCCTGCATGCACTCCAGCTGTCTCTCCTATTGCGTAATAGATTCCCAGTTGTTTAACACATTGGTCCTGAATTGTACCCTTACATGTACATTGTTGACTCTACTGACAAAGGAGAGATAAAACCCTCAGGCCTCCAATCCAGCTGTGCAAACAGAGAAGACAGCATAGGCAAAGGGAGCTAGTATTATTCCTGTTATTCCCCATTTCCCATGAACTCTGTCCAAGCAGGTCCAAAGCACCATTACATAACAGGTTACACTTTGTTATTTAAGAATTGAGGTCAAGGCCAGGTACATGTAATTCTAAAAAAAAACCCCACACCATTGTTGCTCCATGAACAAAGGGTTCATGACCCCTGCCTGTTGAGAACAAAGAGGATTTATATAAGACTGAATAAATATAATCCCAGTTCTATCCATAATGGGGTGATGTAAGACAAATACAACAGGTGACTGCATGTGGGGAACCTTCAACCAAATGAAAAGGGCCAAGCCTACTGCGCACAGTCTACCCGATTGAAGTTGTCATACATGTAAATGATCGACTAAGACATAATGGGGATGTGACTTCTGTCCCAGCAGGCAACTTTAGCTATGAAGTAATAGGCTCAAGCTTTTTCTCACAACAGTACCACAGCTGTTGAGGCTATAGTTGTCACAATGCAAAAGTTATTCCTGTTTATACAGTAATGGGTGTGGGTGTTTCGTCCTATAGGGTTTTGTCCGCTGGGGGTTTTGTCCGGATCCCGCTTCAGAGATCCAAGATTCAGTCCGCCCTTGACACAACCTTCCTGAGATGTCCTGAAGAACCCACTATGAAAACCGGAATGACTTTCGTATACAATAGGATGAAGCCTGCCATCCTGTTACCTGATACACATTTCTTTGAACAATGTTACAGGCAATGTTACAATGTTAGTCCGTCTCACATCTTGTGAACGCGATGTCTCGAGAACAATTCGATCGACTTCTAACTTGAGAATTTGCTTCACATCAGTTAGACAACCATTGGTATTGATTTTCACTGAAGTAGGTAATCCAAGATGGCTGCCATTGACCATATTGAATTCCATCCATCCCACATCTTGTGAACGCGATATCGCGAGAACAATTCGACCAATCGACTTCAAACTTGAGGTGCTTCACATCAGTTCGTCGGCCATTGGTATTGATTTTTACTGAGGTACGTAATCCAAGATGGCTGCCATTGACCGTATTGGATTCCATCCATCCCACATTCACCATATTGGATTCCATCCATCCCACATCTTGTGAACACGATATCTCGAGAACAAATTGACCAATCGACTTCAAACTTGGGAAGGTTCTTCACATCAGTTAGATGGTCATTTGTATTAATTTTCACCGAGGTACGTAATCCAAAATGGCTGCCATTGACCATATTGGAATCCATCCATCTCACATCTTGTGAACGCGATATCTCGAGAACAATTCGACCAATCAACTTCAAACTCGAGAAGATGCTTCACATCAGTTAGACGGCCATTGGTATTGATTTTCAATGAGGTAGTATTTAATTCAAGATGGTTAGAATTGACCATCTTGGATTTCGTCCGTCCTGCATCTTGTGAACATGATACCTTGAGAACAACTCAACCAGTCGACTTCAAACTGAAGAAGGTGCTTCACATCAGTTATATGGCCATTGGTATTGAGTTTCACTGAGGTACATTATCCAAGATAGCTGCCATTGACCATCTTGGAATCCGTCCATCCCGCCATCTTGTGAACTCGGTATGATCGTGAGAACAACTCGTTCAATTGACTTCAAACTTGAGAAGGTGCTTCGCATCAGTTAGACGGCCATTGGTATTGATTTTCATTGAGGTAGTATGTAATCCAAGATGGCTGCCATTGACCATCTTGGATTCCACTCACTCATATTGTACCCATCTGTGTTGTGAACGCGATATCTTGATCTCTTCCACCCATCAATTTATAAACCTCACCATGCACAAATCTATATACAACTGCAGACTTACAATTCCAGTGTTACACTACCCATTACTGCTTCCCAAACCTCCTCAACAATTCCATATAAACGTCTCTTTCCACATACACATATCCACTTTCCAAGTTATATTTAAGGGGATATTGAAAGCGTATGCTGTACGCTCTCAAACAGGCTACTTGGCGGAGGACCTGCTAGCTACTCAGCTTGTTCTGGATGGCTGTATGTGGCATGGGAACCAAGGGAACAAAGACAAAGGAAAGGGAACAAAGACAAAGGAAACAACCATGTCAGCCATTATGCAAAAGAATACTACTACTGTTGCACTTTATGTGCTCTCTGTAATCTGAATGATTGATGTAGATAACTTGTATATAAACATAAGGTGAAATCTCTAATCTTTTGCTAATTTTTAAAAACTATTTTTTTTGTAAATCTATCAATTGAACAAAGACATGCATAAGAGAATATAAATAAAGCATGAGTTGATGGGCTGCAAAATCTGTATGGGAAGCTTTGAAATTGTTCTGTTTTGAAAAATTTGACGTGCCAAAAGTAGTATTCAAGTTACTATGGATTGACACCTGTAACATCAAAGTTGTCGTGGGAGTACTGTATATAGACACAGTAGCTATCTGCAATGGAAATATGTTTGGTTCAATCTCAAAAAAGTAGGTAACAATCTCATTGTGTATAGTGATGAGGACAAGAGGTATCTGGAGATAACACTCAACTGTCCGGACGGAATCACATGGTTATATATATATTAGACTATACGTAACCACTGACAAAATGAGAGTTTCTAATATCTACCCCGACACCCCTCTGTTCAGAGACTCTCACTGACACATTGGAATTTTGTCTGGGAAATACATGTACTCACCATCAGCAAGTCATGAGCATCACCAGATGCCTCTGTCTCTTCTGAACAAGGTGATCAACTTGGTATTCAGTGGTGGAATGATGCCATCGGTCCACATGGACTCCAACCTCTTAGATATGTGTTAAAGTAGAAGTTAATCCCGCCACTTCCAGTGAAATAATGTCCGGATGAATCCAACAGACACAATCGAGTCCACAATGGCTGTACATGTACATTGTACATGCTGTTCAAAGAGAATAAGTAGATCCGAGCAGACAAGCGCAGTCATTTTCCTCTCTGGAGTCCTGTTCCATCTCAAGAAGAGTTCATTATGCCATTTAATCTGTATAACATATTGGATAATATGAAAGTCTGATGACCAGTGTTTAACCACCCAATGCATTTAAGCATCAAGGCATGTTCACAAAGCAGGGCTGCACAAAATGAAAATTCTGCTTAAACCAAATATGGGTTATGCTAAATTTTTTTTCTTTGATTTGCATAACCCATCACTATTGTATACAGGTTAATATCCGTAATTCAAGTGAACTGAAAATGGGTTATGCATAATGAAAATTGCGTAACCTCTGCGCGAACCAAACCTATTGTTCGCACAATTTGTGCAGCCCTGCAATACGCAAGAGGCAGTTAAGGCTGAAAATCCAGAATACCATCTTGCAGATTCCTGTTGTAGATGAACCGATACAGTAAACTGGTCAATATCTGATCACGGTAGACATTCCTTACTCAGGAATAGACGAAAGAGTATTGAATATGTGATCATATTCTTCATAACATTCAGCTGAAATTCTTCAATTAGGATAGCAAATAGAACATGATTATATAGGTTTTCAATTTAATGAGGTTTAATGGGGTTATCTACTTATTGAGGAGATCATACCTTGAAAAGGTATATTTATTGTAGGTATAGGCCTGTCAATTAGCACTGTTCCCAGGGCTGTAGCCAGGATTTACTGAGGGGTGGTTTAATGCCTTCACTCCAAAAGGACATGGGGTTCGCTGTATGGGAAAAGGGGCAAATAGAGGATTCGCTTTGAACAGTGTTTGAAAAGGGCATTTATATATGAGAAAAATATATAATATTTCTGAAAGAGGGGTTCGCCCGAACCCAGAAAACCCCCTTGGCTACGGCCAGAGCAGTATATACTTCTGTGGAAGTATACACTGCCACTATACTTCCACAGACCTCCCCTCTACTGCGGTCATACTTCTGAAACTCTGTGCAATTTCAGCTCTTTTCTTTATACTGCCACTATACTTCTGGCACTTACATTCTTGCTTTGTGTACTGCTGCCATACTTCTACAACTTGATCACATAAAATATAAATTCTATACTTCTGGTATACTGCCAATACTTTAGCAAATTTGAAGACATCAGGTGTATACTGCTGTTATACTGCTACAACTTTAGCTGTTTCCTGAGTACACTGCTGTTATACTTCTACAACTAGTCCTTACCAAAACAGGCTTTTGACTCGAAACTATACTGCTGCTATACTTCAGTGAGAGGAATGCTGGGATAGGAATTCCTCATTAATTTGAAAAATAGGTCAACTGAAATTCCCTCCAGTGAGCACACAGTTGCTGTGTATGGCTCATGGAGAGCAGATCTATGCAGTATGCCTCTTTTCTCTGTACAGCTTTGTTCATGAACTGATGCATGTAAGTAGCATTAATATATTAGATGCCAATGGGAAGAATTCCCCTTTCATTCCATTCCCCATATTTTTCCAATACTGCATATTTTTCAAACATACTGAGGCCAACATTATGGCATGCCTGATTTAAAATTTATCATGGTGAGAATATATAGGGGGCGGTATCAGCCAGGGCAATCAGTTTAATTACACCCCAAAACATGTATAGGTCCTACCATGTTATAATACATCATATGTCCATGTTATAATGTAGTAATATCCACCATTCTTGTGTGTATGATACATGCATGTGTCAATTTTGCCTGAAGGAGGATGCTGTATACCATTTTTATTTAGGCCACACTTGGTATATGGGGCAATCTTATACTGCTGCTATACTTCAGCCTGTCTACTGCCACTATGATGCAGGCATACTTCCACTCTACTTCTACCATACTGGCCATAAGCTTTTGTCTATGCTGCTAGCCCTCTTCCATTACACTGCCTCCATACTTCTGTGAAGGGTTACAGCAGCTTAATTAACATAATGTCAGCATACTGCAGTCATACTTCCACTATACTTCTACCATACTGGCCATATACTTCTGTCTATGCTGCCAGCCCTCTGCCATAACACTGCCTCCATACTTCTGTGAAGGGTTACAGCAGCTTAATTAACATAATGTCAGCATACTGCAGTCATACTTCCACTATACTTCTACCATACTGGCCATATACTTCTATCTATGCTGCCAGCCAACTGCGATAACACTGCCTCCATACTTCTGTGAAGGGTTACAGCAGCTTAATTAACATAATGCCAGCATACTGCCACCATAATTCTACCATACTTCTGCAACACTTCTACAACTCACAAATTCAGTCTAACATACAACCAATTGTCTTGAAAAAACAATCTCATGGAAGTATGCTGGAAGTATATACTTCTGTCATACTGCCGTAATACTTTCAGCTGCTACTGCCACTGTACTTCTATTCTACTGCGGGTATACTTCCATTTCGTAAGGGGGGCCTGGTTCCATCATGCATATCACAGGTCATAAATATACGTCATTCAGCCACATTCTCTTCAGCAGCAAGGTCTACTAGTTATACCATTCATACAAAGGACATGCTCTGGAAATCTGTTTTCAGTCCTATATTACCATGATTATGGGAAGTCTAATGTGGCATTGAGAAAGATATACACTTGTCCATCATTCATGTGACTCGTCTATAGTGCAGTCAATACTGTCCCCAACATCAGTATTTATATCATGAGGGGCAAGTTTAATGCTTAATTTCAATAGCATTATGTTCAATCCCCTAATAATTCAATCACAGGAACAGAAATTTCCCACCATAAAAACCAGGGCGATCAAATTTATTAGAACAGGAATGTTGAAAATCATGTACATGTAGCTGTTATTTCTTCATTATATTTTAACAATTTTACAGGGTGATCGAAGGACCGGACATGGGTAAGTGAGGTTTTGGCCCACTTAAGATGTGCATGGTGTGAAGAATTAAATGAAATATCATATGAAAACAACCCAAGAAGCTTCAATATATGCCCGTACATCTGAAATTATACTGGTTCAAATTTCAAGGTTGTTTAATAGCCTTGGTCCCAATTGGTAGCTTACAATCCAGAGAAAGGTCAAGATGTTGTGCTTATTGAATGATAAACTAAAAGGGACTTAACTCTTGGTAACTAGGTGACTTTGAAACAGCCGAGAGCTCACATATCCCACAATGAAATCGAAAACAGTCGAACACAAGAAAATATTAATTTTCCTACAAATAGATTCCCTTCAGGTGAGAAAGGGGAGACAACTCTGAATAGTCCAACTTAACAATAATCAGTTAAACTGGATTCAGTTCTGGGGCACTGACCTTGACCTTGAAATGAATAGGGTATGAATTTGCCCTTCGGGTAAGGTATACCTAATGTTAGGTACATGTACCAATCCATACCTTGAAACTTAGGATATCGCACGGACAACAAATGTTAATGGATGGATAGACGGACAGAACTCACCATCATATTATACAACATTGTCTTCATGCGCATATAAAATGTGACTTAAAGATTTCCTAATTTTGGGGTGACCGTAACCTTTGACCTTGATCCAAATTTTGCTACACGACCCATCGACTCCCCTTAATGTATCTAGACACAAAATCATGGTTTTTAAGAATTTCAGTGACCTTGACCTTTGACCTTCACCTACATTTTGGTACGTGACACATCTTGTCTCCCTAATGACGATGTATCTACTGACAAAAAAAAATATACTTTTAATGATTTCTTGAATTTGTGGTCACATTGACCTTGAATTTTTGGTATGCAACACATCTTTTCCCCCTGAATCCGCTCACAAAATATTTGCAATTTTCAATAATTTCCTGATTTTTAGGCCACATTTCTTGAATTTGGGGTCACACTGACCTTTGACCTTGACCTAATTTTTGGTATGCAACACATCTTTTCTCCCTACTGAATCCACTCACAAAAACTTAGCAATTTTCATTAATTTTTAGGCCGCACTAACCTTTGACCTCTAACCTTGACCTACATTTAGTATGCGACATATCTGGCCCCCTTAGGATCCACTCACCAAAAATTGGAAAGTTGTAGATGATCAATGATTTCTGATTTTTAAGCCTAGATGACCTTCGACCTCTGACCTCGACCTCAATTTTGGTATGCGACACATCGTTTCCACTCACAAAAAATTGCAAGTGTGGATAGAAAATGTTCACAGATATAGACAGAACACGAACATTTCAGTGATTTCATATTTTTAGGCCAATGACCTTTGACATCGACCTTCATTTTGGTACGCGACACATCATCTCCCCATAGGGTATCCACTCACCAAAAATTGAAAATGTAGTAGGTAGAAAACTGTCCCAGACATAGACCGGACACGAGGGATGGACAGGCAGACGGAAACTGCTATCACAATACGTCCACCTTTTTGATGGGCGTATAAAAAGAAGTGCTTCAGCTAACATAAAGTATACTATTCACACCATATTGTCTGAGAAATTTCCAGTCCCTGGGTCTTCATATCTCTGAATAGCAACATGTTGAAGTAAGTAATGGATTCGTGCAAAATCATGTTTTGAGGTGAAACTGAACCTTTTTCTCCCTAAAAACATATAAAGCCAGTCCAGAACCAAAACAATTTTTGGGCAACAAATTGACAATTGATATGACCAATATTTTGGGGTAAATTTAATCTTGCATCTGGATTGGCTTATTATGTTCACGGAGAGAGGCAAGGGTGTGGCTTTAACTTCAAAATAGACAGTCACAATGTTTCACAAAGCGACCACTTCAAGATGCTGTCATTCAAAAGACCATGAGCCTGGGAAATACCCAGACCACATGACACGATTGTACAAATGTTATATACCTAAATTGAAAAATTCATTTCGTACATGATATTTAATTCTGGCACTCCAAACTACACCTTAAGGGTGCCAAAACCTCACAAAACAGTGCAAGCTCCTTTAATTTTATAGGGTGATTGAACTAGATACAGTCTATCGAATACGCTCGAGGAGGCAACCCTTTTGCATCTTTAGTAAAGAAAACATTCATTATTTGTGAAGAGAGTAAAAACGTAAAACTATAGGCAGATAGGCATAAACAATAATCCCAAATGAGATCTTGAGTAAGATCCCTTGACATTGGAAATAAAAAATGTTAACTTGGCCTACAGATGGCGCCACCTATGAGCAGATCGACAAGAAAAACAATCCCAAGTGAAACCTTCAGGTAAGGTACCCATATACCAAACCTGGAAAGAATGCATTCGAGTTTTAAAAAGTAATTGTCCAGATACACAATTTTAAATTTTCTCCCAGGTGGCGCCACCTATATGTGGATGGGCATGAAAAACTATATTAATGCCAAGCGAGATATGGAGGCGAGGTACCTATACACACCAAATTTGGAATGAATCGGTCCAGGTTTTCAAAAGTTATTGTCTGGAAACACTTTTAACTTAGCTTTCAGGTGACACCACCTCAACACGAATCAACACGTAAAACAATCTCAAGCCAGATCTTGAGGCAACTACAGACACACCAAATTTGGAAAGACATAAAGGCAGATAGGCATACAAAATAATCCCAACTGAGATCTTGGGGCAAGATCCCTTGACATTGAAAATAGAAAATGTTAACTTGGCCTACAGGTGGCGCCACATATGAGCAGATCGTCGTCGACAAGAAAAACAATCCCAAATGAAACCTTCAGATAAGGGACCCATATACTAAACTTGGAAAGACTCCACTAGAGTTTCAAAAAATAATTGTCCGGAAACCTAAATTTAAATTTGCCTCCAGGTGGCGCCACCTATATGTGGATGGGCATGAAAAACAATGCCAAGCGAGATATGAAGGCGAGGTACCTACACACCAAATTTGGAATGAATCGATCCAGGTTTAGAAAAGTTATTGTCTGGAAACACTTAACTTAGCTTTCAGGTGGCGCCACTATACACAAATCAACACGAAAAACAATCTCTATTAAGCAAGATGATTGAGGCAAGGTACCGACGCACCAAATTTGGAAAGACATATAGGCAGATAGGCATAAAAAATAATCCCACCAACAGATCTTGAGGCAAGATCCCTTGACATTGGAAATAGAAAATGTTAACTTGGCCTACAGGTGGAGCTACCTATGAGCAGATCGACAAGAAAAACAATCCCAAGTGAAACTTGGAAAGAATCCATTCCAGTTTTAAAATGTAATTGTCCGGAAACATAATTTTAAATTTGCCCCAATGTGGCGCCACCTATATTTAGAAAGCGGAAAGCATTCTTAAGGTTTTCAAAAGTTATTGTCTGGAAATGCAATTTTAACTTGGCCACCAGTTGGCACTGGTCAACTAGAGGCGGATTGGCACGAGAAACAATTCCAAGCAAGTGAGTGAGTGAATAGAATTTTAACGTAGCTTTCAACAATATTTCAGCAATATCGCGACAACCAACTAAGCACCAAGTTGCGTTCCTGCTACTGCAAAGAAGAAATCTTAAGCTTGTCTGGAAATGGTTCGTGCAAAAGCTTTAGGGTAAATCATATGATGTGGAATACAATTCCCCCGCCAGTTATTTCATATTAGGCATTTTACACCAAAAAAGAAATATTCATCACACACATACAATTTATACCTCATTTGAAAGCCAGAACCTGTATTAGAAGAAAACACTTTACAGAATGAAAACCCGTCCATTATTCGCTGATGTCAAACATTTTGAAGTTCCGGAAATGACGATTTTTGGGGGACATGCCATTAACATGGAGCCTATGGGAAATGCCCAAATCCCATGGCACAAAGGAATTTCTACTTTGAAACGATGGATATCGTTAAATATTTGCTCAATTTTCACAATTTTTGGGACATATATACTTGAAGTGTCACTGTTTTAAAATATTCCTTCAAAGATCCTGATTGGTTAATAGTAAGCTCCTAATTTGCATATGTATCAAATTTGAACCCAAAACTATGTTTTCGTCCATTTTTGATTGATAAAATCAACCTGTATTTATTTTTTTTTGCATGGATTTAATAATTTACTTGTAATTATGTAAGATGAGACAGAAAATATACATTTGAAGTTTAAATGTCAATAAATTAACATAAATTATGCATAAATTATTGAAGTCAAACAGTTGTATTGTAAGTGTTATACTTCAGATTTTGGTGTTCATATTGCAAAGACATCTATTTTAATACCGCTAATGTCATGATTTTTTTGCTGTGGGATATTGGTTATAGTAGATTTAAAAAATGTTTTTGATTGATTAATATTTATAAGCTAATTTGCATATCATTTGCATATTTGTATCAACTTTGCTTACAAAGTTGGTTAACATCCAAAATGAAATATCTTCAAGGAGAATGTTACTTAATTTTCGTGCTACACACATAAGTTCCTGTAAAGAATAAAAAACTTTACAGAATTAAAATCTGTCCAGTATTTGCTGTAATAGAGCATTTTAAAGTGACGGAAATGGCAAGAAAAGGGGGACAACTGCTTATAATGGAGGCTTAGGAAAAGGCCAAATTTGCATGGCACAAATGTATTTCAACTTTGAAACACTGTATGTCGCTAAATATTCAGTCGATTTTCATAATTTGTTCCACACATATTCTTGAACTGTTATAGTTTTAATATTTATTTTCAAAATTTCATTTAGTAGTATATTTTCCAACTCATTTGCATTTATGTATCAATTTTTCTCTCAAAAGTCAGTTTCTTTTTACTTTTTTCACATAGTAGATTGAGCTACAGGCTTTAAACAGGCAATAAATTAATTGTTTACTAGTAATAGTGTAGAATTAGCATTATACCTATCCTTCAGTTATCAAATGTCAATTAATTCACATAAATCTGCATAAATTTGCATAAATTATCTTTAAAATTGTTGATTATTAATAGAAAATTCGTGGTCAGAATCTTCTTTTTGGAGAAATTATTATGCATTATTCTTCATCATCCAGACAACAGAAACACTGGAATTTAGACCATCTATAGATCTACCCTGCAGGCAAAATATTCCAATAATTATTATTAATTAATTATAATTATGTAAATGGGAGTTTTTCTCGTATTACACAAGAAAATATTCTTAAAGGGGAATCCAGATGCTCTGAAGTCACCGCATATAGATATTCCAAACGGTTACAAAGATATTGAAGTTTGTCACAAAGGACAGAGCGTCTACCGAAGCCATTTCGCATTGTTATATTGACGAGTCAAAATGGTGGTTGTTGCTCAGTCATGATATTGTGATATTACTAAAGTCAATCTCTTCGAGTTGCGTAACATCAAAGTATAAGAAAATTGAAGAAAGGAGAAATGATGCCAATTTCGCGATGGTGGTGGAGGCGACATTCACAATCAGCCCCAATACCACTCATGCTCCACATCAACAACCATACTGTAAAAATAAATGGGACAATTTTGTCTTATTTGATAATGGTTTATCTGAATGTTATCACATGCATGATTAATGAAGATGATCAATCATGTTAACTCATAAATAAGAATCTAATCCAAATTATTTGATACAGTTTATATTTATGTTCACGGAGATAAAACCAATTGATGGGTAGGGTTACAACTCACACCAACGAGTGAGTGAGTGAGTGAGTGAGTGAACAGAATTTAACGTCGCTTTCAAAAATATTTCAGCTATATCATGACAAACCAACTAAGCACCACCCAGTCCAATTGTGTTCCTGCTACTTCAAAGAAGAAATCTTTGAAGCAGCATGGAACCAAACTGAGACAGCCCCTCCATCCACCCTATAAAACACTGAGGACAGCGCACAAGACACAGACAGGACGCTTACATGGTGCAATAAAGACAAGTGATATTACAGTGCCAGACATCACATTATCAAGTTCCTGTTGCTTCTCAGCAAAATGCATTGAAGCAACAGGAACCTGAACCCACCCAACCACCTGTCTCATACCAACAAGGAGTGAAAAGATGAATCTTGTTATTTGTTATGGTTTTACTTTCTTATGTTATTTACATTCATGTTCAATGGAGATGAATCTAATTAATGAAGTCAATGTAGAGCACAACTCACACCAACAGTTAAGGTCGAACGGAGTCAATTACAATATGTTGGCGGTTGCGACATCCAAAATTGGCCGCACACCAACAACCGTTCTGTCCAAGAAACAAGATGATCCATAATATTCGATTAATACATTCATGTTCATGCAGATAAAACCATTATGGTGTCAATGTTGGGCACAACTCACACCAACAAGCAGAATAAAATATGAATCTTGTTATTTGATACAGTTTTTATTTTCTCGATGTTATTACATTCATGTATGATGGAGAAGAATCTAATTCATTATGTCAATGTTGGGCACAAATCACACCAACAGGAGAGAGGGAGTCAATTAAGATATGTCTTTCAAATTTGTGGCCCCCATCGCCACCCATGCTGGTGATATAATCAGTGATGTCAAAATTACTCAATGTTGGGTACAACTCACACCAACAACAAAATGATGACAAATGCTATTTACACAATGAGAAGATCACCTCTTTTCAAGTCCTGCAGTAATGGGAATTTCCAACTGATAACCTCGATCATTATCAAGATCATACTTAATATAATATTCTGTTTTTATAGGGTAAGAAGCATCTTCTTTGCCACGGATATAACGACATCGAACCATTGTGAATATTCTCCTTCCTCTGCACAGTTGAATAAAATGCGACCCCACCAAGTCATCTGAGTTTTTTAGCAGATCAGGCAGCTTATCCTTCTGTCACTGTATAATACGAGAATATCAGGACTTTTGAATGCGTTCTTTGGCCTTCACTTTCTGCTCGAGAAATTGGTTTTGTCGGGCTTCCGAACTTCTCAGTGCTGCAGGCTGGTTAACAGTTGGTACATCTGTTACAGATGCTAACTGAATGATGTCCTTCAAGTGGTCGATAAAGCTGTTCATCCCTAAATATAACGCGTTTCCCATTGACAGTCTTTGACTGATAAAACTATTCCTACCTCGTGTTAGATTCACGTTACCTTGTTGTCTGAGCTGTGAAATTTGGACATCAATCTGTTCGATTGTTGTCCAAGCCCCTCCAACCTCTGAGATGGTGTTGGTCAGTAACACTTTTAATTTCCTGTCATGACACTTCTTCCCGGCATCAGCTTTGGCTGCTTGTTTCTCCCTCAACATCTTAAGTTTCTGGGCTCGAATAATCTCTTTAGAGGCTTGAAAAATTTTGCGAGCTCTTGGCACATTATCGCCGGCTGCCTTCAGGTCGTTTGTTATCTAACCATCTTGCTGTTCGGTTGTTGATGCACATGCTGAGGGTTTCAAACAGTAGCACAGATGCTGCTGGCTTATTCCTCATCAGCATATCCAAAATGGCGAAGTCCCGCTCAGAAGCAATGTTTGTTGTTGGTACGCTTGATGCCTGGTTCTTTTGTTGTTCTGTAATATCTGCATACTTGCCTCTAGGAAGTTGATCTTTCGCTTGTCTCTCAAGGATCACGAGAAGGGCAATTCATCAACAGCTCCTGAGTTTTTTGTGTTAGCACGTCCAATTCATTTATGTTCAATATACATCATCCTGGTGAACACAGAATATTTCTTTCTTCAACGGTGAACATCCTCTCCCCCACCACCAGGTCGGACGCATCATTACTTCAGGATTCCAGGTGAGCTTGCATCGTTGCCAGATACTCATTTGCTTCTAGAATGTTGGGTTTACTCTCCAGCATTCTCCAAAATGGGCCTGTGATGATCTTGTCGACAATACCAAGATTCTGTATTCCTGAGATGTTCACTAAATTTATTCGACAAACGTTCTTTGACAGCCCGTAAGAGTCCGTTTGGATTCGGCCAAGAGGCATACATTCATGTGATCCATATGATAACATAAAGCTGTCGCTTCCAAAAAAAATGTTTTACCGTTTACCGCGGTAGGGAACAAGTCGCAGTTGTCTGTTCCGTGCATCCAGGAGTTCATGAAATTGTTCATCTTCACAAGTCCAGGTAAATCCTAAATCCTCGCAGAGGGTTTACCTGGACATTTTTAATTATTCGAATGAGTTCTTGAGTTGATGCCTCTTTTATACAATATCGTACATTTCATCCCCACATTTGTTTTGAATTAGCATGTTGGTATCGCAAGCTTGCGGTTTTTGCTTTGACTTGCGAAAAAATTTAAATAACAATATTTAGATTATTGGTCAGTTTCAATACACTTTGCAATACGATAGTTAAGTTACCATTAATAATTTATTAGTATGCTATACTTATCTGGTATTATTACTTTTTATAGTTTATATTTAAAATCATCACAGGTAGACCCCAATATTAATCTAGATCAAGTTTCAGTATATCTTCAATATAGCCTTGAAATTAAGTACTAAATTGAAGTGGTCTGTAAAGTTAATTAAATTATGGCTTCTAATATGTTAAAATTCTAAATGTGTTTAGAATACATCCACTGGAATTTAGTTCAATTTTATTAATTGGCAGTGTATAGATTTATTCACATTGATAACTTGAATTAGGTTGGGGGTTACTTTATTTTTTTTTAAAGAAGTTTAACAATCTGTTAGAAACACACTAGAAAATTCCGGATGTAGATTTTAATAATGTTGGTTAATTAGTATTCTGTCGATACTCAAGTGACCTATAAATATATACGACTTTATTTATTTTTCGAATTTACCACAATAATAGCTCTGGTATAGCCTTGTTCTATACTACGTGAGAACAACGTTGTTCTCACGTAGTATGGAACAAGGCTAAACCAGAGCTACCACAATAACAACAACAACCACACACGTGGGTGAACGGAAGACGACACCACAGAAGGTAAACAAATTATCCTACCATTTGCCGGTAGCAATTTCATTGTCAGATGCAGATGCTTGCTTGTTTTGTAATTGTATTCAATATATCACAACTCAAATCAACAGTACCCGAAGTGCTACCGCCCAGTCAGAGGAAAATCCTTTCTCAGGAAAAGGCCTTTGTCAGGACAGTGGCTCACTGCAGGGCTAATGACAGGACAATGAAGCTCTGCTGCTACCAATGGAGTGAGCAGCCGAGTGGTAAATAAAGCTCTCCCACGGGAGTATCCCAGCAGCCTTTGCGGCGCTGCCTGACAACAATGGCGTGGGCTAAAGCAACGCATAGCGACGTATTCACTTAGCCCAGGCAGACCGCGATTCTCGCCGTTAAATCGTATTTCCTCGACATTTGCGGCTGGTAATCATTTGGAGTCGATAATATATTGTTAATAAGGTAACATTTAACAGCTGAAAGGATCAATTGTGTGGTAAAGACTCCAGGAAAGGGTAATAAACAGCTCTTAAATAACCCACAACACTGATTTACAGGGCGCTAACCCAGCCGTTAAAATGCTGGGGTTAACACAGCGGCAACACCGTCATTGTCGGCATATAGCACGGATAATCTGTTTTAATTTCCCCCCATAAAGCTGTTAATTATCCATATTCAGTGATTGACTTATTAAATGATTGACTTATTGATAATGAAATGCTAAATAACGCAGATATATAATTGTAGCAAAATTCCTTCACCGTTATGGATAGTCTGTGTTCTTCTGCTTTTATAAAGCTGTTAATTATCCAGATTTAATGATTGACTTAATGATCAGGAAATGGTAAATAACGCAGATATATACTTGTTTTAGCAAAATTCCTTCGGTTATATATAAACTGAGTTTTCATGACAATCTCAGACCATATTTACAACTAGCACGATGAGTTACGAATATTCAGATAATCTGCCAGGTGAGGCAAAGACAAGATATCAGTCAAAACTCTCGCTAGTCGGTCTGGATAAATGCCCTTACAAGTTACCAGCTGATGTGTGGATAGAAGACATGACGGCTTGGCCAGAAGTGTTGTACGAGGATGTGTTTCATTACCTTGTGAACTTTCCTCGAATATATTCTTCAGAAGCCATGAGGAATTTGAAATCCCTTGAATCTTATAGATTTTTCATTTCCGGATGGGTGGGAATTGTTCATCACCTTACAACCATTCCTATACATTTTGTATTCAAGGCTGATGTTCGACCATCATACAGGATAAATGAGGAACCCCATCATCCCTGGGCTGCTGTAAACAATTGTGGAACAATTATTTCCGCACACTGTGACTGCATGGCTGGGTAAGAATCGATTACTATCGATATCACCTAGAATTTTGGTTAAAATTGTAAAGAGTATAGGAGTGGTAAAATGTTGATTTAATGAATTCTGAACAGAGAATGGTGATTTAAATCATATGATGTTTTGATTAGCCTAATTTATTCTGTGCGTAGTGTAGTATGTTTAAAACGTGTTTGGTGACCAGGCTTTATTTGGATCGATGGCCCCATCATCTAGGATTCTTGCTCTGTGGATAGCCTGCAACCACTGATGTCTTCTCTCACTCTGGGCCGGAAGAATATAAAACTTCAAATTTGGAAACTTGTCTTTGTTAGCTGTACAGTCATGAACACAACACGCCTTTGGCATTTTTACTATATTAGCATTACCTGTTTCTCTTAAGTTTGAAGTTTGAATGACTCGGATACTGATGATGGGTTATATAAAGACTGATTGAGTAATGGATTGGTGAAGAACAATAAAGCCAGTGGAGATGATCTAATATTGAATGAAATGTTGAAGTGTGCCTCATTGCCTCTTATTGATCATTTTGTCAAATTATTTAACTTGATATTGAGCTCTGGTCAATACCCTGACAGTTGGCGCTCCTCATTCCTCTCCCCCATTTACAAAAAAGGTGATACTCATAATCCACAAAACTACAGGGGCATTGCCCTCGGGAGTTGCTTGAGTAAACTCTTTCTTTCCATTATAAACAACAGGCTAACGACTTTCCTCGAAAAGAACCATCTGTTGGATGATGCCCGACATGGATTCTGGGGTGACCACAGAACTACCGATAACATATTCATTCTAAAAACGCTCATAAACAAGTTCAAATATAACAAAAAGAAACTTTATGTCGTTTTTGTCGACTTTGCCAAAGCTTTCGACACTGTTTGGATAGATGGTCTCATACACAAACTATACAAAATTGGCATTAAAGGTAAAATTCTAAGCGTTCTACGCAGTATGTACCGTTCTGTCCAATATATTGTGAAAACTGATAAGGGTTTGTCTAATCCAATCCCCTCGGGTGTCGGAGTAAAACAGGGGTGTGTGTGCAGTCCCATGCTGTTTAATGTATATCTTAATGACCTGTATGACCAATGCGACACTTCGTGCTTCGACCCCCCTTCACTTCATCAGTGTCCGGTCAGTCACCTATTATTTGCCGATGATCTGGTGCTGCTTTCCAGTTCTGCTAAGGGTCTCCAGCATAATCTAAACAACTTAGAGCTATTTTGCAACAGATGGAAATTATCCCTTAACACCTCTAAATCAAAGATAATGATCTTTGGCAGTACTCCATCAAAATTTAGGTTGTTGCATCTGACCTTCAGAGGTTGCCCTCTGGAAGTAGTATCTTCTTATTGCTATCTTGGAATCATCTTTCATCACACAGGTACATTCAAACAAGCTATAAACAACTTGAGGACGAAGGCGCTACGTGCCTGGTACAAAATAAAGCAAAAATTGTGTTCTGATCAGCATACAATCTCACGTTCGGCTATTTCCGTATTGGCGGAACAAGCCTCTCACATAGAACGCACAAATCCCCACTGGTGGGGAGCGTATGACGATCACGCAGTGAGCCGGCTAAGAAATAGTGCCTTTGATAATCGAGAGATCCGGGTGCATTTTATTGTGAAATTCAGTTAATTTTAACCAAACGAACATAACTCATTCAAATTATACAAAACTATTTCTATGTTTAGTTGAATAATAGCAATCTATCACCAGAACTCAGCAACTGGGCTAATTTCCGCCAATACGGAAATAGACGAATGCGAGATTGGTTCCGCCGAAAATTAATTGTGTGCATGATAAGATAAGATTCTTTATTGCACTGAGCATCCCATTTGGGACAGAGTACAAAACATATAAAAAGTAGAATAAATAAGAAAGTAAACAAACAGGTGCGACGTTTCCGTTTCTGCTCCCAGAAATCCACTAGGCCAGAGGTCAGTTTTCGCAGCTAAAGTGAGTTCTGGGGCTAGATTGATCAGCATATGCCAACAATGTCTTTGTTAAAGTTATTTGCCAGCATTTGCAAACCCATCTGTACATATGGATGTGCAATTTGGGGCACTGAATCTTTCCGCCAGGAATACTCTAATCTCTTCACAAATTGGAGTGATCGCCCATGCAATCACTCTATTATTAAAGTCGCTAAATCCATCTTGGATTTACCACGGCGTGCTTGTAACACTGGTTGCCTGGCAGAATTGGGGCTTTTCCCACTGACTTACGACATTACGCTGGACATGTTCAATTACTACATACGTCTTGAAACCTCTCCCACCCAGAAGTTGATTCACAAGGCCTTTTTGGAAGACCAAAATCTTTCAGTGAAGTGCCCGAAACTCTCCTTCTCTGCACACATCTTGCATGCCACTAAAACACTCGATCCTCATGCAAGCTCCATAAGCATTCCCATTATTAAGACAAGGCTTCGAAGTCAATTTCAGGCTATCTTTACTTCGGTGGTGGGTACTGAGGTCACAAACGATGATGAACCTGGCCACAAACTTCGAACTTATGGTCTCTTCAAGGAGGAAATTTCTCTATCTGAATACCTAACTACGGTTAAGAATAGGAAACATAAACAAGCCCAGTCGTCCTTGAGGCTTAGTTGTCATCAGCTTGAAATTGAAAGGGCACGTTATAGAAAGGTAAACGGGAAGAGAATTCCTTGTAGTCAGCGTATCTGTCCTTTCTGTCCTCAATCTGTCGAAGATGAGAAACACTTTTTGACCACCTGTCCTATTTACAACACCCAACGTATAATATTGTCTAAGTCCATTAAATTAGTATCTGATGGCCTGTTTGATATTGATCGTTTGAAACAGGCGGATCTTTTTCGCATATTGTTTGACCCTCCTGCCGATTTGGCCCCTGTTATTTGCAAACATATTTTTGTATGCATGGAAGAACGTAAATGGCGATATTCTGGGCTTGGCCTAGCCCTTTCATTGGATCCACTCCCTAGTCAGATCAGATGTGGTCCAACTAGTAATTAATCTCTAAACTTTACCATTGTCTGTCAGTGGTGTGGTCTGCAGTTCCACTGCCGTAAAGGGGTAGCGTGGCCTTATATTACATTGTATCTTATATACTACTGTTCTGTGTTTGTTCAACATTTATCGTTTTGTACACTGTCCAGATTTGGATGTTTTTGTACAATAAATTGAATTGAAATATACAAGTCAATGAAATAATCACTGTAACTGAGAATTACTCATCACAGTGTCAACATGACAAAGAAACACACGTCAGACCAAAGATCAAATAAAACTGATTGACTGTTTATACAGAAAATTTACGGTTATAAGCCACGGATACATACTGCTCCATGCTGATGTTAATCATTCAATAAGTCAATCACTGAATATGGATAATTAACAGCTTTATGGGGGAAATTAAAACAGATTATCCGTGCTATATGCCGACAATGACGGTGTTGCCGCTGTGTTAACCCCAGGATTTTAACGGCTGGGTTAGCGCCCTGTAGATCAGTGTTGTGGGTTATTTAAGAGCTGTTTATCACCCTTTCCTGGAGTCTTTACCACACAATTGATCCTTTCAGCTGTTAAATGTTACCTTATTAACAATATATTATCGACTCCAAATGATTACCAGCCGCAAACGTCGAGGAAATACGATTTAACGGCGAGAATCGCGGTCTGCCTGGGCTAAGTGAATACGTCGCTATGCGTTGCTTTAGCCCACGCCATTGTTGTCAGGCAGCGCCGCAAAGGCTGCTGGGATACTCCCGTCTAAGAGAATGGAGCCTATAAGTTATTATGAGACATTTGACAGACATTTTGTTCACCAACTTCTGATAATATATAAAACAACAACAAAAACTAATTGATTTGTATATATGGATTACTGAGCATGGCAAGTTAAACGTAAAGTTTAAATCAATTTAACATTGGCTGAAGAGAACGTAAAGTTTAAATTAATTTAACATTGGCTGAAGAAATAACAAATTTATTGAATAATAAAAATAATCTAAAAAGCAATTTGTTCTAAATTATTTTTCAAACCCAGGGTTGATTGTCGACATTAAAATATATCCATGCAAATCCAGCATTTCAGGCAGATCTGTATTGTATTGTAAGCTTAATTAAGAGATTGTGGTAATATGTATAATGCACACACAATGTTATAGATATAAAAATAAATATTGTCTTACATTTATTTTGGAAAGTTGATGCAAAATTATTTGGCCAATCCAATTATTCATACATTATCAGTATTTTTAATGTATAATTGACAATCTGAATCTATCCATTCAAATATAAATATATTATACATATAATTTTACAAGTTTAAACCTATAATCGATACATATAATATATGTATATGTGCGGCATACACAGTGCAATTAGCTATAAAAGCTACATGTATATTCAAATATTATATAATTGCATATTTCTTTTTCAACAATATAAATCATGATAATCTGTAAAAAAAAAATAAAGGCCAGCTTAATTAGGCATTGACACAAACAAAGGTTTTTGTGTGCAGATCCGCCTGAAATTGAGTTAATTACGCTTACAATACAAAATGGATATACATATATATATGTTGGATATACCACCTCCTTCCAATCCTCCATCCGACCCAGAATCCCAGCCTCAATCCGACCCAGAATCCCAGCCTCAATCCGACCCAGAATCCCAGCCTCAATCCGACCCAGAATCCCAACCTCAATCCGACCCAGAATCCCAGGCTCAATCCGACCCAGAATCCCAGCCTCAATCCGACCCAGAATCCCAACCTCCATCCGACCCAGAATCCCAGCCTCCCTCCACCCAGAACCCTGCACCAACAAAGTCGGCTGTATGTCCACATTGTAGCCTTCGATTCCATCCCAAATCATTGAGAAGACACATTCGAATGAAGCATCAACCCGACCATGCGGTGAAGGAGATTGGTCGCAGCAAACATCTGTATGCTTGTTGTGTTGATGCCAATCGTGGAGTGTACGCTGTTGCCCGAAATTCGACTGGACCACGATATCCTGTCCATGTGATAAAGAGAACAGTTGGGCCAGATCAAAGGGTAAGAATCTAAATAAGTAATTTAAATTTAGTATTTAACATCTAATATGTAGTAACAGCTAAGTAAGATTGCAATTAACTTATTCTGTGCTTTATTTCTGTTGCAGTTTTTTTTTACAAAAAAATACTAAAACTCTCCTTCATTTTGTCAGGTACAATGTGACATTCGAGAATGTAGTGAATTGTCACAGATCCAGTGGAGAAGTGGGAATGCCAGCCATCTCTGTGATCACCTTAAGTCCATTCCCTATGCTATCCCTGGGATCCGGTGTGGGCTAAATGTTGAAAGTTTGGAGAGAATGGTTTCCTCTGGGTTTCTCCGTGCAGGCCGCCATGCAGATTTCACCAGCCGATTGGAACTAGCCAATGATGAGCTAGTGCCATTGTTGGTAAAGGTACGTAAGGTACTTTATATTCTAGTAATAGGAAGTAAATTTTGTTATGTTTAAAATAGCTGATATTACTTTAGTAACACCACTTCCAGTAGTTGAATTACAATACCTTTATTTACTATCTAATGTTTTTTTTTTCTCTCTCTCTCTCTCTGATAGATACCCCATGAAGCCCTGACAAGTGATAGGTATATTTTCTTCTCCGTGTTCACCGACTGCACTAGCTGGTGGTGTAAGTCGGAGCGAACAGTTGTGACACTCGACACCAAGACTTCTGCTATGGGCTGTCGGTGTCGTCAAAAAGGGTGCGACCACAGGGCCATTGTGAAGTGGTGGCAAGGTTTCCATCCTGGTTAGCTACACATTATTATAAGTAGATTCAATTTGTTCTTTTCTTGTATTATTTCTGTGTTACCATGGAGTAGAGTATATTTATTGAATGAAATACAAATGTGCTGTTAAAAATGATTATATGTATATGAATATGCTGATTGATTCTTTAGTTTTCTAATATTTGTATTATTAAAAACATTATTTTTATTTACAATAATGAAAGTGAACTATTGTCATGCATAGTGCTCCATATTTGTGCAATTTACAAAATATGTGCTGACCCGATTGACTTTTGAGAAACTTGTTTTTTTGTTTCTTGTAAAAACTAATATTAATAGAATGGGCAATATGCATAGATGTATATAATGTAGTTGAATTAATTGATATTTTAA
Source organism: Hanleya hanleyi (assembly GCA_036873755.1). NCBI lineage: Eukaryota > Metazoa > Mollusca > Polyplacophora > Lepidopleurida > Hanleyidae > Hanleya > Hanleya hanleyi. The sequence goes on from JAVTVY010027879.1 coordinate 64,340, forward strand.
TATTAATATCCAACATTAAATGCTTGACAGTTTATATTTTTATCACATAATTAGTTATGCATGACAATAGTTCACTTTCAGTACCAGTATCTTAGTTAAAATTAAAAGCAGGGGGGGTGAATAAAATCCTTTATTTTACTTTACTACTGTTTGTTTGTTCTTCTTTGTCAATGCTTGATAGTTTATATTTTTATCACACAATTCATTATTTAGTACCATTATCGTATTTAAAATTAAGGGGGTGGGGGGATATCTTTTATTCTACTTTACTACTGTTTGTTTGTTCTTCTTTAAAAAAAAAATGAATAAATAAAAAATAAAATATAAAAAAAAAATAATGATTTTTTTATAATGACCTTGTATTTGGTAAAATTTATGGCTGGGAATAAAATAATTTATATTGTCTTTACTCCTTGTTTTCTTATTTGCAAACATGACCTGAGGAAGCAGTGAAATAGCTTTAATATTTTCTGATTGTAAATTGTTCTGAAAATACCCCCCGGAGATCAGAAGAGTAAACTTTAGTAATTCATGGCCGGAGTTGAGGAATGGTTGATTAGGTAGATCTTCTCTTCCAGTCCACTGCACAGCTTGTGGTGGCCTCAGCTAAGCACTAGACAATGCGCCCAATGTCGTTCCACTTCACTGAGCAGAGCACTGTCTGCCTGCTGCCTGGCTGTGTTAGCCAATGCTATAACATACTGTCCTGAGAACGGCCTGTCCTGAGAACGGGCGGTAGCACTTCGGCCCCTAATCACTCAAATCCGCTTTTCTACGAAAAAAGAGAGAGCAAATATATTGAATATGCACTGCAGGTTCAAAAGATTTCCTATTGCATAATGCAATGAATATTTAAATTATGGGGTAGACCCAACGTCATCGGTATTAGATCTTGACCTGACACGTGGTCAACAAAAGAACAAAAGGGGGCGGTGCTCGACCTCGTTTGACAAACACGATGCACTCGTCTTTTGTTTTCACTTCGGTAGCGTACCACGCTGCATTCGATGTAAAACCCATGTCGGTTCCACCTTTATTTTGGTGAAGTGTGATACATGCTTTTGATGGAAAAGTCCTGAATTTTTCAAATTCGAGTGAGGCAAATCTGCAACAGGTTATCTAACTTTTTTAAAAATTTATACTGGAAATTTTCAGGTGTTTTTTGAAATTTTTCGTGAATTCCCGATATATTTTTTTACAACAGCGTCTGCATATTTGCCTCACTCGGTTCTCGTAAATTTGAGACCTAATAATTTTATTTTTAATCAATATACATCTCCACTATATGTCACAAGTCTTGGGTTTTCACGTATTTTCATGGTAAAATTTGCAAAAATCAACGAAATGCGTGTGCCAGTCTTCGCACCGGATTTTGACCCCACCAGTCGGTCTTCTATCTTTCACTACAGAGCGAATAATCTTAATATCTCGATGAAACTTCAGATCCGAAAAGCTGAATAAATAAGCTTTACATCGATATGACTTTTATATAGTTTATTGCCACGTCGTAAATTTTATACATATGTTGCACCACATGTGCCGTTTTTGCATGCCGATCGCAGTGTCTCCCGCTTTGGTCACGTGGTGTAAACAGTCTAAATTATACTTCCGAAATAAGATATCGTTCATGCAAAAGCTTTGAGGTAAATTATATGATGTGGAACACAATTATTGGATAGCAAAATTGAAGGAAATGGGTTCCTTCATTTAAGGCGACACAAAATTCAAAACTATCAAAGGTATGGTACTGCGGGGATTTCCCCCGCCAGTTATTTTATATTATACTTCTGAAATAAAATATTGTGGCGAATTTCGTGCCGACGAGATTACAACAACAACAACAATGAAACAAACGATGTCCGGGATGAAGAATCTAGAGTTTCTCAGAAACTTACCTGCATCCAGCATGAAATTAGAAGTCCTGCAGTACCCAACAATCATTCTTGTACATGTATGTGATAACGATGTCTGGTGAAGCTAAATTAGTTTTTTTTTAGTTCCAAAGAGCCTCTGGTTTTGACGATCAGATCAATGATCGCCATGTTGTCTTATACTGAAGACTGATGTCATATACTGACCAATCAGCGATCGACAGCTGGCACCACCAGCCAATGAACGAGCAGCACTTGGTCGAGCTATATTTCCGGTCATCTTCTATAAATATTGTCGTCAGTGTGGCATCGGCAGTCCTGTCTGGGACTCACTTACTGGAAAGATCTCCAAATAAGAAGAATCGGGAACACGACTAAGAACGACCAATTCAATTCAATTCAATGTTTTATTGTACATAACACCCATGAAGTTAATTACAAAACAGAATAACAAAACCAAGAAATAAACAATGCGTAGTGTGCTCCATTACCATTAACAGTACTGGTAGTTGGAGTTAGTTAGATCGAGTAATACGACCAGAATAATAAAGGTACAAGTTGCCACAGCCAAACGAACATCAACTGTTGATCATACAGCGGTCAACCAAACTTCAACTTGGTCGCATTTTGGTCGACCAACACGCAACAGTAACATTGGTCTTCCATTGGTCGACCAACAAACTTGGTCGACCAACAAACTTGGTCGACCATAGATTGGTCTTACAATTCGCCAACAGCCAAATAAACATCTCAGGGTCTTGGGACAAACACATTGCTTAACTCCGTTATTCCTACAGTCGTCCATCAAACAGTCAACTTCGTCACACCTTGGTCAAACAACAGTAACACTGGTCATCCATTGGTTGACCAACAACTTTGGTCGACCCATACATTGGTAACCCAACACCATTGGTCATCTATTGGCTAACCAACTACACTGGTCGTCCCAAACTTGGTAAACCAACACCATTGGTCATCTATTGGCTAACCAACTATACTGGTCGTCCCAAACTCGGTAAACCAACATCATTGGTCATCTATTGGCTAACCAACTGCATTGGTCGTCCCAAACTCGGTAAACCAACACCATTGGTCATCTATTGGCTAATCAACTACACTGGTCGTCCCAAACTTGGTAAACCAACACCATTGTCATCTATTGGTTAACCAACTACATTGGTCGTCCCAAACTTGGTAAACCAACATCATTGGTCATCTATTGGCTAACCAACTGCACTGGTCGTCCCAAACTTGGTAAACCAACACCACTGGTCATCTATTGGCTAACCAACTGCACTGGTCGTCCCAAACTTGGTAAACCAACACCATTGGTCATCTATTGGCTAACCAACTACACTGGTCGTCCCAAACTTGATAAACCAACACCATTGGTCATCTATTGGCTAACCAACGACACTGGTCAACTACAAGCGTCTGGTCCGTCATTCATAATTCAGCCGTCGTCCATTAGAGAATATCCGCGTCCATAATCCAAAGACCTATTCCATATAACAGTATTAGCACCAAATTCAAAAAAACAATCATAGTATACATAAACATAGGCTTGTTTCCTGCAAGAGAGAAGCGGTCAACAGTTTTCCATGATGCCGGCAAGACATCATGATGTTCCAAAAATATCAAATCCGTATCGCTGATCAGTATTCTTAATCCATAATATTCGTTGTCAAATCGTCATCTAAAGAATGATGTATCTCAGTAAACCAACTACCAATATTGGTCACTGCATGGATAATATAACAACCAAACTAGACATTGTATTTGAATGAATAAAACTGTGTTGATTGTTGTTAAAAATCAGTATCAACTTGATTTATGATCCATAGGCTCCATAACCATAGCCATCCGTAACTGCTCAACCACGAATCCTTGACTCGTGACTGTGGACAGCCGACTACTTACCGACCGACCACGCAACAATTGGTGGCACCACAGTGGAATTATATTGGAAACTGAACCCTAAATAACCCGGAACAGAAAGATGGCTTCACGCTTTTTACCAGCAGACAAAGCAAAGGGAGACTACTCTAGTGGTACGAAACCAATAGATAAACACATACACAGTGAGGATTTTGATGACAGTGGAGTTGAACCTTTCTAGAATGGAAAACCTAGATGAACCTTCTTCGAGAGTGAGTACTATCTCAGTATAGTACTATCTCTCCCAGACAGGACTCATCACAACTTAGTGATAAATCAGCAGATTTGCAGGCACTGAAGGAATCCCTGGAGAATCTCTGTCAGACAGAGAGAGAGGTGGTAAAACAAATCAATGAATTTGAACAGTCAAAGTGTTGTGGACCAGCTCTTGAACAAATCAACAGAGGTTGATGTTCCGCACATTTCCTTGGCACGTTCGGCTAGCCAAATAAACTCGGGAGGGTCACGTCATGAGATTTACCTAGTAAGCCCTGATGTGAGGGATGGACGGTCCCCATATCCCAGTCAATCCGGAGGTCAGCTATGTGACTCTGAGCAGGACGGACGACTTATGTCAATCAGGCAAACTGGAGACGACGGAGAACCCAGGCAGGGAAATAACCAGCATGCCGCTGATAGATCAGCAGTGGGTCAACCAAATAGGAGGGGACGGACAGGTTGGCAGGATCAACGATTCGGACATGTTGAAGATGCACCACTTGGTCATGTGTCTGAAAGACTTACCAGGACTGGGAGCACAACAAGGCCAGGCTACAATATGGGTTATGGGGTGAATGCTCATAATCAAGAGACCAGGGATAATAACTACTACAGCAGTTATCAAGCTTCAGGGGATTTTCAGAGATACCGAAAACCAAAGAATCCTGCAACATTCGATGGATCAGCGGGATGGCATGATCATCTTGTACACTTTGAAATGGTAGCAGAAATAAATAGATAGGACAATGCTACCAAGGCATTGGAACTAGCAACACGTTTACGTGGACGAGCACAAGGCATCCTCATTGACCTAGAACCTCACCAACGCAGAAACTATAGGGAACTAGTAGCTGCTCTTACGTCAAGATTTGAACCGGAGAACCAATCTCAGATGTTACGTGCACAAATGAAGCATCGTCTGCGGAAGAAGTCTGAACCGCTGACTGAATTAGCCCAAGATATAAAGAAGTTGGTTCGTAAAGCCTACCCAGTAGCCTCAAGTGAAACACAGGAGAAATTAGCCCGAGATGGTTTCATAGATTCCCTGAATGACTCTGAACTAGAATGGTCCATTTACCAGGGCAAACCAGGAAACCTTGAAGAAGCAGTTAAGATTGCACTAGAATATGAAGCTTTTCAGAATGCAAGAAAGCGCAAGTCACAGGGAATGACATTGATAATGTGGATCACTGTCTGGTGACACAACCAATTTGGATAGAACTGAAGGGAACCATGGTAATGACCCATTAATGAACAATCTGTCCGAACGACTTGCCAGGATCGAGACCAGTTTGACAACTGTCGAAACTAAGGGCTACAAAGCACGTAGAAGACCTGGAAAATGCCATTTTTGTGGAATCTAGGGACGCTGGAAGGCTGAATGCCGGAAGCGAAAGCAACGACAGTTCAGGAACAATGCAGCTGAAAATGACAGCCATAATGGGCAACTACGTGGTAACCAAATAAGTACTTCCCAGTCGGGAAATGGCCAGTAACTGGTGCTGAGGGCCAGACTCCACCTAAACCCAAAAATGTTGGGCCCAATACAGAGAAATTTAGTAAGCAAAATCATGATGGTCTTTTCCTACCAACACAGATCAATGGGGTAAAATTGAATTGCCTGATTGATACCGGGTCATCAATTTCAGTTTTACATCCAAAGAAATATCATGCGATACCAGCGGATCTCCAACCTGCACTCGAACCTGGACATGGTACTCATATGAACAGTCACAATCAAAGCGTGACTGAGATACATCATTCTTTAGATGACGACTTCACAACGAATATTATGGATTAAGAATACTGATCAGCGATATGGATTTGATATTTTGGAACATCATGATGTCTTGCCCCTCATTGAAAACTGTTGACCGCTTCTCTCTTGCAGGAAACAAGCCTATGTTTATGTATACTATGATTGTCTTGTTGAATTTGGTGCTAATACTGTTATATGGAATATGGAATAGGTCTTTGGATTATGGACGCGGATATTCTCTAATGGACGACGGCTGAATTATGAATGACGGACTAGACGCTTGTAATATCAAAATGGCAGATGGTGGACTGGTTAAAATTTTGGGACAAACTACCGTGACAATTACACTTCTTGCAGACAGGACAGCACAACAAACGATGCTCATTGCTGACATAGATGTTCCTGCAGTACTGGGTTATGACTTCTTACAGGGAAACAACTGTAACCTCAGTATGGGTGTTGGTAATTTGACAGTAATTGACAAGACTCATGCCCTGTGTTCTGGAGGGTCGCTTGCCTTCCATCTTCCGAGTATCTGTAGGAGAAACCGTCGTTATTCCACCAAACAGTGAGATCTGGTAACATCCGTGACGATTCCTCAACTATCATGACTGGTGTGGTGGAAATAAGTGAAACTTTTGTGCAATTCAAGGGCATGATGCTGGCCAGAGCTGTTGTAGATCCAAGCACAGGATGTATCCCCTTAAGAGTGGCAAATTTAGACGACCAACCGAAGACATTATACAGGGACACGCACATAGCCACTTGTCAGCCAATAGAGAGAGTAGTTGACTATAATGAAGATAGGGAAATGAAACACGGCAGACTGAACCATCTAGCAATTAGTAAGGGGGAAGTACCAGCCCATGTTGGAGACCTATACCAAGCGGTGGTTCAGAACTTAATGCCAAAAGAACAGGGCCAAGTTCAGAAACTCTTGTCAGATCACCAGACAACCTTTGCCAAAGACAAAGATGATCTTGGTCGAACCAACTTCGTCAAACATACAATAAACACTGGTGATGCCGCGCCCATCAGGATGCACCCAAGACGGTTATCACTCTCCAAACGTCAAGATGTTGAGTATGAAGTTTCGTCAATGTTGAAAAAGGTATAATAGAAGAATCAACAGGTCCTTGGGCCGCACCAGTTGTTCTCTTCGTTTTTGTGTGGACTATAGACTCTTGAATCTGGCAACACAAAAAGACTCCTATCCAATTCATAGAATAGACGACTCCCTAGATGCACTACGAGGAACAACATTGTTTTCAACACTGGACCTGAAGAGTGGATATTGGCAAGTTAAGGTCGACCCAAAAGACGCCGAGAAAACTGCCTTCGCCACAACGTGTGGCCTTTATCAATTCAAGGTTATGCCTTTTGGTCTGTGCAGCGCCCCTGCAACGTTCGAACGCCTAATGGAAGCTGTTCTCTGTGGACTGAACTGAAAGACTTGTCTGCTGTACTTGGACGACATAATCATATTCTCCGACTCATTCGAGACCCATTTAGCTAGGCTGAAGGAAGTCCTGTGTAGGATCGAGGAAGCTGGTTTGAAATTGTCGCCCAAGAAATGCCATTTGTTCCGGAAAGAAGTCGAATTCCAAGGACACATCGTTTCCAGTGTGGGAATATCCACAGATCCATCCAAAAGTAGTGCTGTGAAGCAATGGCCGAGGCCCACAAGTCTTACAGAAGTGCGAACTTTCATCGGAACATGCTCATATTACAGGCGTTGCGTTAAAGGTTTTGCGGATACAGCTAGACCCTTACACAAGCTAATGGAGAAAGGGAATCTCTTCAAGTGGACATCAGTGAAGACGCATTTGAAAGACTGAAAACTCCACTCACCGAGGCACCCATATTGGCTTATCCATCCACTGAGAAACCATTCATCCTAGACACAGATGCCAGCAACGTAGGTATTGGTGCTGTCCTGTCACAGTTGGATGTTGAAGGGAAAGAACGTGTTATTGCTTACTTCAGTAGAACACTCATAAAAGCAGAACGGCAATATTGCATCACCCAAAAAGAACTGTTGGCTGTGGTTGAAGCTGTGAAACATTACCACCACTATCTTTATGGCTTGAAGTTCTTGGTTCGTTCTGACCATGGTGCCCTGAGATGGCTGATGAGGTTTAAAAACCCTGAGGGACAAACAGCTCATTGGATCGTGACTCTGAACACCTACAACTTCTAGCTGGAACACCGGGCTGGCAAGCAACAAGGGAACGCTGATGGCCTTCCACGCATTCCATGTGATACTTGTGCCTACTGCACAAGACAAGAACAGAAGAACACCCAGGATATTAACACCATGAGAGTAATGACAAGATCCGGAAAATCCCGAAACACTGCTCCAAAGCAGAAGGAATCTAATCGTCAGTTGGGTTGGCTGGATGGAAAATCCATCATGGAAATTAGGAATGCTCAGAACCAAGACACCTCATTATCTCCTGTCATCGCATGGAAAGAGACCGGCAAACGACAAAAGTGGTCGAGTGTATCAGCAAAAAGTCCAGCAACAAAAGCATATTGGAGCCAATGGGACCGCATTGAACAGAGATGGCATCCTCTACCGGCAATGGTTTGGAGATGGGGGACAATCCTCCTGGCAGCTTATTGTTCCCAGATCTTGGAGAAATGACATTGTCAAAGCCATGCACAACGACTTTGGTTCGGGATATCTTGGAATAAACAAAACTGTGGCTCGGATGCATGGTCGATTCTACTGGGTGGGTTATCAACAAGATGTAGCAGAGTGGATCAGGAAATGTGAGCAATGCCAAGCATGTAGAGCTCCAGTAAAGAAGTTCATCGCACCTATGAATCAGTACCTGGCAGGAGGACCCCTTGAGAGGATTGCTCTCGACATTTTAGGTCCTTTACCAGAGACTAGACGAGGGAATAGATATATTCTTGTACTATCTGATTACTTCACGCGATGGACAGAGTCATTCACAATGCCTGACATGGAAGCAGAAACAATTACTAAAATTGCCATGGATGAATTCTTCTGCCGATTTGATCTACCTTCTGAGATTCATTCTGACCAGGGCACCCAATTTGACTCTAAATTGTTCCAGGTACTGTGTGACAAACTGGAGATTGCCAAAACGAGGACAACATCATATCAGGTATATCCTACTATGGAGGGGTTTAACTAATCCCAGAATAAAGATCACGACGGATACAATTTTGTAGAAGTCCATTCTGACTATATTTACTACAAGCTTTCAGAGAAAAACTTTCTCCATCCTCAGGTAGAGTGGCGATTGCACATATATACAGTTTACAGAAGCTTTTATACATTAACCTTGTGAGAACAACTCAGTCAACAGACATATCTAGATATTAACACTGTGATTACAATTAACCTTGGTGAAATTGTTTGAAAGAGAGTGATAGCTCACCTCATGTATATACAGTTCCATTGTGATTGTATGGAAACGTGTTAAAACATCAGATCAATAGCTCAGGTTACACGAGACAATAGAGTTTGATATGTACAATGGTATAGGAAAATAAATAGAACACAATTCAGCACTATCTACATGGTATAAGTTATGTAGCAGTTCAGAGCATCATATGTTTAAACATTGAAAAGCCGGAGCGGCACTGAACACTCATTAACATTCAATTTGAGCGAAAAACCCAAATTGAATGTTAATGAGTGTTCAGTGCCGCTCCGGCTTTTCAATGTTTAAACATATGATGCTCCGAACTGCTATGTGATAATACCATACTTATACTACATATACATGAGGTGAGCTATTGCTCTCTTCAAACAATTTCACCAAGGTTAATTGTAATCACAGTGTTAATATCTAGATATGTCTGTTGACAGAGTTGTTCTCACAAGGTTAATGTATAAAAGCTTCTGTAAACTGTATATATGTGCAATCGCCACTCTGACTTCTCTGAGCTAAATATAGTCAGAATCTTCTACAAAATTGAGTCATGGGATTAACATCATATCATCCACAGAGTGACGGAATGGTTGAACGCTTCAACAGGACTCTGGAGGAAATGCTCAGAAAAGTTGTTGCGACCGACCAACGGAACTGGGACGAGACATTACCCATGTTGATGTTAGCCTACAGGTCATCCCGACACGAAAGTACCAGGTTCTCCCCATACCTGATGATGTTTGGTCGAGAAATTACACTATCGGTGGATCTCGAGTTCGGTCCGCCACCAGAAGCAGAGCGAGAAGTCAGTGATGTGGACTATGTACAGGAAACACGAGAGAAGCTATGGAAAGTTCACGAGATATCTCGTCAAAACATGCAGGCGGCCAGTGATCGCCAGAAACGTGTTTATGACCGGCGAGCTAACCGGGTCTACCAAACTGGAGAAGCAGTATGGCTGTATGACAACCGCCGAAGAAGGGGGATATCTCCGAAGTTACAGAAGCCATGGATTGGACCATTCCTAGTGACTAAGAGACTGTCAGACTTAGTATACCGAATACAGAAGGGTCCTACTAATAAAGCTAAGGTTGTACATCACAATCAACTAAAACCATATCATGGGTCGACACCTAACTGGCTGAAGAGGACACAATCGCATTGAGTGCGGTGATGGCGAATGGTTCGGGAGCCTTGGGACAAAACCAAAATATCAGTAGATTACTCTCACAAAACTCAATAGGGATTATCTTTATCGTGTTTTCACCAATGCATGATCATGACGACGGTACTGGCAATGCCCCCTCTGCCCCAGAAGCTTCCATGAGCGATCACAGTTGGTGCGACACAGGAGGGACACTCGTGGACCAACCGTGCGGTGTAGTGAGTGCGACTTCGAGGTTCCCGCTTCTAGGATGTACCTCCTGAAGCAACACATGGAACGCACAGCACTCCGACCCTGATGAACAAAGCCGTGGTACCAGAAGGAGGAGAAAATATCCCCCCCCCACCCCCGAGAAACGCCATGAATCGGCCAGGAATGGACAGGACAAGTGGAAATCATCTGCCAAACTGGCGAAGAAATCATCCACACAAACAACCAGTACACCATCAGAGACCACCAGCAAACCATCTGACAGAACCAAAACCAAAACAAATAAATCCACCAGCAATCCCCCATCCTCAGCTCCTGCCCAGTCAACCGCATCCAAGACCACAACACCAAAATCAGTCATCTATCAACCTACCAGGATACCCAAGAATTATGTAATCCCAAAGAAGACCTCCACGACTGGACGACAGGACACCACATCCAAGACACCAATGGTAATTGATGACAACAGGGAGCAGTCGAAGGCGGCAACAAAACCAGCAAGACCGGCCTCTTCCACTCGTCAGGTAATACCTTCAGCGAAGAAGGCCTCCAGCCCCAAAAGCAAATCTACATCAAGGGCAAAGACACCACCACGGGCAAAGACACCACGACGGGAAAGGACGCCCTCCTCAAAGCTAACATCCATTGTCCTTCTTGACGCCAAGACACCATCGCCAGGACCTATAAATAGGATTTCCAGGGCAAGGCAGTTGTCATCATCATCTTCCTCCTCATCTTCATCCAACTCCTCAAGATCATCTAGTAGCTCCTCTTCATCATCAAGGTCCTCCAGGAGTGATAGAGGAGAAACTGAGGAACCGCCAACAGATACACTTGATCGAGATGAGCCTTGCATAAGCCTCTTCGCTACACCCCTAAAATCACCACCCGGACCGGATGTCGTCAAGTCGCCCACCCCGAAATCAGCAACGCAATCAAGTGCACCTTCAGCGGTACAGATGGTGGAGACTATACCACAGCCTTCAGTGGTACAGATGGTGGAGACTATACCACAGCCTCCCACATATGACCCTATACTGTTAGAACCAACAGTACCAAGGGGGAACACCTACATGGTGACCCAAGGATCTTTTTCCTTGGTGCTCCCAGCTTGTATTCTGATACCTTCCCGGCCCACCCTAAGAGAGCCATCAGAAGAGAGGCGATCGGAATGTCTGGTATTCCTTTCTCCCGTCAGGTTCAGCATGTGCCCCCAGAGGTCAGTTCAATAATGAGGACTGAGCGTGCAGTACTACCAGATGGAACAGTGTATGAGCCGAGGGCCACTTGGGTACAAGACATGGTCATGTGTAACCCGCGAAACAGGAACACAGACTGAGTTGAACTGTACATACTGAAATTCTGTTCTATTCGTGGTTGACAGTTATTAGATTTGAGGTCGTAATGTACATATGTTTCAAGATTTTAATGCCGAAATGGTGATGCGTACTGTTGCAAGATGACTGTTAAAATTTGTTTACCAACGCATGTCACGTACAAGACAAGATATATTTTGAAGTAAATTCCTCAGTGAACCAACCAGAAATTGGTGTGGACCATTATGTTCGGGACGAACATATTTGATTGGGTGGGGGTAGTGTTTCGAATTTCGTGCCGACGAGATTACAACAACAACAATGAAACAACGATGTCCGGGATGAAGAATCTATAGTTTCCCAGAAACTTACCTGCATCCAACATGAAATTAGAAGTCCTGAAGTACCCAACTATCATTCTTGTATGTGATAACGATGTCTGGTGAAGCTAAATTAGTTTTTTTTTGTTCCAAGGAGCCTCTGGTTTTGACAATCAGATCAATGATCCCCATGTTGTCTTATGCTGAAGACTGATGTCATATACTGACCAATCAGCGATCGACAGCTGGCACCACCAGCCAATGAACGAGCGAGCAGCACTTGGTCGAGCTATATTTCCGGTCATGTTCTATAAATATTGTCGTCAGTGCTGGCAGTCCTGTCTGGGACTCGCTTACCGGAAAGATCTCCAAATAAGAAGAATTGGGAACACGACTATAAGAACGACCAATGACCAAAGGTACAAGTTGCCACAGTCAAACGAACATCAACTGTTGGTCATACAGTGGTCAACCAAACTTCAACTTGGTCGCATTTTGGTCGACCAACATGCAACAGTAACATTGGTCGTCCATCGGTCGACCAACAAACTTGGTCGACCATAGATTGGTCTTACAATTCACCAACAGCCAAATAAACATCTCGGGGTCTTGGGACAAACACATTGCTGAACTCCAACTGTTATTCCTACAGTCGTCCACCAAACAGTCAACTTAGTCACACCTTGGTCAAACAACAGTAACATTGACCAACAACTTTGGTCGACCCATACATTAACCCAACACCATTGGTCATCTATTGGCTAACCAACTACAGTGGTCGTCCCAAACTTGGTAAACCAACACCATTGGTCATCTATTGGCTAACCAACTATACTGGTCGTCCCAAACTCGGTAAACCAACACCATTGGTCATTTATTGGCTAACCAACTACATTGGTCGTCCCAAACTTGGTAAACCAACACCATTGGTCATCTATTGACTAACCAAACACACTGGTCATCCCAAACTTTGTAAACCAACACCATTGGTCATCTATTGGCTAACCAACTGCACTGGTCGTCCCAAACTTGATAAACCAACACCATTGGTCATCTATTGGCTAACCACCTACACTGGTCGTCTCAAACTTGGTAAACCAACACCATTGGTCATCTATTGGCTAACCAACTACACTGGTCGTCCCAAACTTGGTAAACCAACACCATTGGTCATCTATTGGCTAACAAACGACACTGGTCAACTACCAATATTGGTCACTGCATGGATAATATAACAACCAAACTACACATTGTATTTGAATGAATAAAACTGTTTATTTTTGTTGAAAATCAGTATCAACTTGATTTATGGTCCATAGGCTCCATAACCATAGCCATCCGTAACTGATCAACCACGAATCCTTGACTCGTGACTTTGGACAGCCGACTACTTACCGACCGACCACGCTACAATATAGTTCATGCTTATAGTTCAGAAGACCTAGAGTGGGGCTGAGAAGCTGTGGACAGGAACAATTTTCTAAGTCCAAAAAAACTTTCTTGGACAAGGACAGGGACAAGGTTGTCCACAGATATCATTAAGCTTTCCGCAGTTAAAGCTATGAGCTCGATAAAATCTGTTCAATTTTTCAGGGAATTATTGTCCGGAAAATAAATTTTAACTTTGCTCCCAGGTGTCGCCACATATAGGTGGATCAGCACAAAAAAAACGCAATCTCATGGTCTTGCTACCTGTACCTCCTACCTAGATTTGGCACTGAGATGTTCTCAGATTAATGTATCTATATTAGTGGCTTTAAATCTGCAAGGCCACCGTCTCTGTTTAATTCATTTGCTGGAGAAATGTATATACATTTACATGTTCCAGGGCACCATAATGTACACAATCGAATGGTATGGCTGTACAATGTACTTCAGATGCAAATGGCTTCAGACTATTTTGACAGTCATGACTGTGAACCAATCTATGTGCTATCTATGCAAATGAGAATATGGAATTGGTACCCAAACAGAGACAGCCTCTTCGCCATATGGTCCAGATGAAAAATTTGCATATAACAGAAAATGTAGATAAAACACAAATACCCAGTCTTGGACAAAGCTTAAAAAACAATAGGTGTCTTCCCCTAGACAGGAGCAATATGTACAACAAATTAAAGTTGATCGACGAAGGCATTCGGAAGCTATCCGATGAGAAAGATTGAACAGAAGGGAAATTTGCATGTAATGAGATTTGTAGATAAAAACCCACTTCCCAATGAACACAACAGGTGTCTTCCCCTAGGCAGGACCATATGTGCACCACGAATTTGAAGTTGATTGACAAAGGCATTCAAAAGTTATCCGACGGAAAAGAAAAGAGAGCGGAAGCGGAAGAAAGCAGAAAATGACAAATACATGAGGCATCCCTAGAGACATCTAATTATTAGAGGATTTAACGTCTCTTTCTTCCAAATACAGGTATCATGTAGAAATCAATGATCACTCATTCACACAGGTCTGATCAAATTGTTCAATGTGAATTATGCTGTTTCTACTGGTTTATACATGGTTCTCACACTTTTGAAGTGGCAAGACTTTTAAAGCCCTATGACTTTTAAAGCCCTTTTCAAGGACTCAAATTTCAAGGACCTGTACTAGGAAACCCCACTTATGATCCATCTCTTTTTTCCAATCTTTGCTGACCTGAACATACAATTAACGACTTTCAATTACCTTTTTCCAAAATATTAAGTTTTCAATGCCTTGAAATGATCCAAGTGGAATACAAGTACTTTCAAGGAAATCAAGGTAGCTGAAAAACCCTGTTGTATATGCCAGACTGGATAGAGGTTGTCTCTGCATAGCTGATTTATACAAGAACAATCTGGAGCTTAAAGTACTAGCACCACCTATGTAGCCTTATTCTGCGGTGAGGTGGTGAAGGGAACTTCTGCTAAGTGCCAAAGGCCCTCACAATTAGTTTATGTAATTAACTCTTTAATTTTTCTAGAATATTAAAATTAAAATTATCTAATTTTAATATTCTAGATAAATCAAAGAGATTTTCCCCATATTTTTTTTTTCCAGCAAATAGTCTGGAATAATTTCTCAATCTATAATAGGAAATAAATACAGTGGCCTTTGGTAAAAGTGAAACCGAGATCAGTACTCACCAAAAGTAACCAATGTTTATGCCTCCTATCTTAACAAGCATTGGTGATTCAGGGGGAGGTAATACACTTTCTGAATAGCGCTATAATGAAACCTCCTCAAATGCTCAGCATTTTTTGGTGCTGAAAATATATATAGTAGATCTGATTCTGGCAGCATGAACGTCCAGAAGGTGTTGAAGGGATTTACAGTCGGAGAACATGAAACATAAGTACTTGGAGATAATTTGTGATTTAATTTCACAATGGTGTATACAGTGTATAAAATCAACCAGCACATGGGACATCCACATGTACCAGGTGTAAATTAAAATGACAAACAAAACATTTGAACAAACCATAGGTCAATAACATACTAATATGCATACATAGTTACATATATGTACAGTAGTACACTCGAATTAAACATGTTTAATGATAAGTTACAACTGATGTATGCAATACCAGAAGCAAATGAATCAGAAATCTGCCTCCTTTGAGACTAGCTAGACAAAACCGACTGACCACTGTCTCACTGCTAATAGCACATCAGATGTCTGCTGGTCAGCTAGATTGGTATGTGTAGTGTTCATACAGATTCAAAACAACAAACGAGTGTTGCATCATGGGAGATGAGCTGATGCTGGAATCTGAATCCATGATCCCCTATGTGGTACCTTTGCATTTAGTCTGGTACCTGGGCAAGAATTGAGTGGTGTAGGCTGTTTGACGAGTGCCAGTGACATCTAGTCAGTCTAATCTAATGAAACACACTTGCAGTTAATTCGCTTCTGTAAATAACGATGAGAATCAGGGAGCCAAGATCATAATCAAACTTAATATCCACAAACCGTCGGGGGTTATGGAACTTGTAAAAATGACGCCAAATACTTCAAACACTGTTAAGGTGGTGTTTCAGAGCATAATTTGCACAGCATGCTTTCACACACCATTATGTACAGAACAGAAATACTGATAATATACAAAACTATCCTATTATTTCCTATATATTGATGAATACAACTGACTGTCAAAGAAACAGGAAATAACAGGAACAAATAAGACCAGTGTGACATTTCATATTTTGGCAGTCACCATTATAAATTAAAACTCATAAAATTAAAAAAAAAAAAAACGTAGTTTGATACCTAACAATTGAATAATGAAATGCAATCAGGTCATAATTTGATTTTCATGAAATTGCAACTTACACCTCAACATTCCAGCTTAATATGCATACATGTAGAATGCAGATCAATGTTTTTTCAGATGCACCAAAACCTTTAGCCAATTTAGTTCATGCTGCATTTCTGATTTTCAGGTGTGCTCAATAGTTTAATTTGCCACAGGTGAGTGGTCATGTACTTAGTTATTTACCAGGTTAGGGAGATCCCGGTCTCTGAAGTGGAGGTAAAAAAGGTCGTTTTTGCTCAATAAATTTTGATTCCTTCTTAACCAATTCTCCAAAACTTCAGGCGCATTAATCAATCTTTTATTGTTCCATGTCCTAAAATTAATTTGCCATTTGAAGAACCATTCTATGTTGTTTCAATAGCATGACAGAGAACAGATATTTGGCCTATTATTATGCAAATTAGATGGATGACAATGTTTTACTACCATTTGATGAGGATTATATATGTGTGTGTGCGCCTCTAGAGGATTTTACTGAATTCATCATGTAAACTGATTTATTGGGCAAAAAAGATTTTTTTACCTCCAGTTTAGAGAGCTGGATCTTCCTAACCTGTTTACTCAATTGCCACAAATGAGGTGGAAATTGGCAGGATGAACTGTACAGAATAAGATACGTTAATTCACAATTACAGAATACAATGGACCCTGTGAGAGGTTGATCATGGTTTCACAGTCCATCATGGTTTCACAGTCAACCATGGTCGACTGTTGATAAAACTGGCAAGTGTCCATGGTGAAAGTCTACCAAGTTTTCATGAGAAAAAGTCAAAATATAGACAATACAGGAGGTTTTGAGTGAATATAGAACAAGAGCCCAAGGGGCTTCAATATACGCCCGTATATCTGGAATTACATTGGTTCAAATTTCAAGGTTGTTTAATAGCCTTGATTCCAACTGATCTAGCAATTATGAGAATGTAACATATATCACATCTTATATTGAATGATAAACTAAAATGAGCTTAACTCTTTGTAACTAGTTGACCTTGAAGCAAGAGCTGAGAGCTCACATATCCCACACTGAAATAGACAATAGTCAAACACAAGAAAATAGTAGTTTTCCTGCAAATGGATTCCTTTCAGACGAGAGAATTTTTCATGACGGAAGAAGAAAGAGTCCCCGTTAAATTAGTAAATGTATGGTTTTTATTTCACAACAGTTTAACTAAATGAAGCATTTCAAACATGGGAGACAACTCCACAGGACAATACCATATAAATGCAGGGGAAAGAACTTCGAATATTCCAACAATATTCCAACACATTTAGTCAGCTAAGCTTGATTCAGTTTTGGGGGACTGCGACCTAGACCTTTGACAAATTGATCTCATATGTATGGCTCCACTTTGCCATGCGAGTAAGGTATATTCAAAGTTTGGTACCAATCCATATCTTTAAACTAGAGCTATCGCATGGACAACAAATGTTAATGGATGAATGGACAGAACGCAACATCGCATTACATGACCTCGTATTCGACAGGCATATGAAAATATGACTTTTAATGATTTCTTGATTTTGTGGTCACAGTGACCTTGACCTTTGACCTTGACCTCAATTTTGGTACACAACACATCGTCTTCCCTCAATCTATCAATGCACACAAAAAATCATGATTTTTAATGATTTCCTGATTTTGGGGTCACAGTGACCTTGACCTTTGACCGTGGCTTAAATTTTGGTCCATGACAAACCGTCTCCCCTCAATTTCTCAATGGACACAAAAAATCATGATTTTTAACAATTTCACGATTTTGGGATCACAGTGACCTTGACCTACATTTTGGTATGTGACACATTGTGTCCCCCTAATGTATCTACTGACACAAAAAATGTTATTTTTAATCATTTCCTAATTTTGGGGTCCGTGACCTTTGACCTTGACCTAATTTTTGGTATGCATCACTTCATTTCTGCCTATTGAATCCACTCATAAAAAATTAGAAATTTTTAAAGATTTCCTGATTTTTCGATCACACTGACCTTTGACCTCTGACCTTGACCTACATTTAATATGCAACACATCATTCCCCCCTAGGGCATCCACTCACCAAAAATTAGAACTGTAGATAGAAAACTGTCAACGATCAATGATTTCCTGATTTTTGGCAACAGTGACCTTTGACCTCTGACCTTGACCTCAATTTTGGTACGCGACACATCGTCTCCACCTGGCGTATCCACTCACAAAAAATTGCAACTGTGGATAGAAAACGTTCACAGATATAGACCGGACACGAACACTTCAGCGATTTCCTGTTTTTTAGGTCAGTGACCTTTGACCTGTGACCTCGACCTTCATTTTGGTACGCGACACATCGTCTCCCCGTAGGGTATCCACTCACCAAAAATTGGAGCTGTGGATAGGAAACTGTCCCAGATATAGACCGGACACGAGAACCGGACAGACGGACGGAAACCGCCATCACATAATACGTCCGTCTTTTGGGCGGGCGTATAAAAATGTAAGAATGACCCACCCTCAAAAAAAGGAAATATAGGAGGCACTAACTTGAACAGGTTAGGGCAATCTTGCTCTCTAAAATGGAGGTACAAAAGGTCGTTTTTGTTTAATAAATCAGTTCACATAAGGATTCAGCAAAATCCTCTTGAGGCGCACACAGACATATATCTGCATCAAATGGTAGTAACAAAATGAATTGTCATCTATCTAATTGGCATAATAATAGGACAAACGTCTGTCGTGCTGTTTAAACAACATTGACTGGTTCTCCAAATTAATTTTAGGACATGGAACAATAGATAAAAATTTTACCTCCATTTTAGAGAGCTGGATCGCCCTAACATGTTGAAGGCCTGAAAATACAAGGAAATATGCGTCCAAGCCCCAACTATCAAAAACAAGCCGAAGTTCTTCAGTTCTAGGCTAAACAAGCATATGGATGCAGTATAAATGTAGTTTTAATATACACATCGTTAAACCAATGGGCTTTCATAGCTTTTTAAAAACTTTACTGGACCGCAAGCCATCCGGAAATTTTAGGACTTTTCCATCGGGGGAAAAAGATCTCGGCCCCGAAATGGGAACTTGATACACGTATTGATATTTTAGGGGTTTTACATGACCCCATCGCTACCTTGACAAAATGTTAGAGAAATGCATAGGACAGTTAAGGAACGGATTAACAGAAGTTGGAAGTATGACTTCTACTAGTGATGATTTAGCCCAAAAATACCATATCCATATGCACATTGATCCAGGTAGTAGATACTTATGTCAATGCAAGAAAACGAAATTGTGAAGACAGTGGCCAGGGAGGAGAGTACATGTAATGGAAGCACTTTCATTGATACACACAACATTGCACAAGGCATGATCCCTATATTCACAACAATGTGGATTAGCCCTCAAAATACACATTATACGTACATGTATTGGCAGTATGTATTAATACAGTTGATTAACAAAAGCAAAGATTCTGAGAACTCTGTAGCGTTAAGATTTTATGGTTAATTTAGCAACAAGAGGAAAACATGATGGCACCAATGAACATAAGACAATAAGTTTGATCCGAACTATTAAACATCTCCAGTACTGTAAATGCTGAGTTTTGCATAACAAGTTCCAATTTATAGTGGAATCAGAACGGAAAATGCCATTCGAACAAACCCAGAAATGGACTTATTCTAAAGTCTGATACATGTATTTCAGGAAGACAAAGGGGTGACCTGGGTAGAAAATAATTGGTAAGATGCTGTGAGGAGCTGAGATTATTGGCCGTTAACTTCATAAATATTGTAAAAACTCTTGATGACAAACATTGGTGGTTGAAATGTCGATGGGATTGCTGAAAATGATTCCCAATACTATGTCAGGTAAATGTAGTAGCTTTGATGATATGGGTGAAACTCAATCCAATAACAATACAATCAACATGGATACTTCAGGCTACTGGTGTGAACGCTACTTTCAAAACAGCTGCAACTAACAACAAAACAATGATGAATACTGCTGCCTTTAGGATGGGTGGGTTCATGACAACGATACAATTACCAGGGTAAAATAAAACTCTCTTGCAGAAAATAAAATGATCGAAGTTCAGCACATGAATTTAGTCCAATGAACATGAATGGAAGATCAATACAAAGTACTCGTACAATAACATTTCCGGGAACAAATGACAACTAGCTGGTGGTCATTTTTTCCCAGTCCTCTCTCCCTATTTCAACTGTGGTCATTTCAATTTCATCATCACTCTCATCCAATGTGAATGTGGCGAATGTTGCTGAACCATCAGAGAAAAGGGTATTAAAATTCAGAGCGGGTTCTTCAGCTGCAGCTGTACTGTCTTCACTAGCAATCTCCTTATCTATTATAGATACACCATCATCACCACCACCACCAGTGCTGGGTTGGACTGACCCAGCAGATGAGTGATCAGTATCGCCAATGCTGGGTTGGGTTGACCCAGCAGATGAGTCCGCATGATTGCCAATGCTGGGTTGGGTTGACCCAGCAGATGAGTCCGCATGATTGCCAATGCTCGGTTGGGTTGACCCAGCAGATGAGTCAGCATTATTGCCAATGCTCGGTTGGGTTGACCCAGCAGATGAGTGATCAGTATTGCCAATGCTGGGTTGGGTTGACCCAGCAGATGAGTCCGCATGATTGCCAATGCTCGGTTGGGTTGACCCAGCAGATGAGTCAGCATTATTGCCAATGCTGGGTTGGGTTGACCCAGCAGATGAGTGATCAGTATTGCCAATGCTGGGTTGGGTTGACCCAGCAGATGAGTCCGCATGATTGCCAATGCTCGTTTGGGTTGACCCAGCAGATGAGCGAGCATTATTACCAGAGTTCACAGGAGACTGAACAGTTGTCCGATTATAGGAATCCATATCATCGGTGGTGTCTTTGATCAAATGACTCCAAAACTGATCCTCGGTGGACTGAGGAGAATCCATTACTTCCACGCGTGTTTGTTGTGAGGTATGCATTGTTGCTTCTATTCGTTGTTGGGTTTTGTTGGCACTAGTGGACGATGCATCAATCTGGTGAGTAAGGATGCCTTGTCCCGACAGGACTTCAGGGTTCGTGGGGTCTGCACAATCTGCAATCTCACTTTCATCATCACTATCTAGAATGATCACCACATTGTGATCTTTCTGGGGTTGAGGCGGTTTTACCCCAGCAGTTACAAGACTTCCTGCCTCATTTTGACTGGATATACATGTAGGTTGTGCAAGAACAGCTTGTTTATTGTCTAAGTTTGTCTCATTCACTGAAGCAGCCTGTGGCCTGCTTTGTGACAGAATTGTTGAGAGTTCAGCTTTGGCTGTTGAGAAGTCAGCTGTTAACTGTCGAGAGGCTCCGAATACAGTTGATGGTAAGTTTTCAAATGAATTGTTCTGACTTTCATTCGTTTCTTGCAGCTTCAATGACAAGCACTGTTCTGTTTGACCATTTATTGGCTTTGTCGAATGTTGAAAGGGTAGAGACTGGGAAAAATTCCACAATGATTTATCAAAGGGCAAGGTTTCAGAGGCTTGCACTTGTACAGGAGTAGCTGATACATGAAGCTCAGAACCCTGTTGCTCAACTAAAGTATTTGTGTCTCTCTTGTCTTTCTCAGTTCCAGGGCAAACTGCTGCCTGCTGTGTTGGTTCATCTGCCTTGGGCACTTTCGCTTTACTTTCAGTTTCTGGGACATGCCACTTCCCAATCGCTAAGCCTCCTGAAGCTGGACCTATTTTGTCCGTCTTGTCCTCTTGCCAGTGATCTCTTTGGACATAGTCATCTTGAACAGCATTCCATCGCTGCAGATTCGCATCTGCCGGAGGACTTCCTATTTGTGAGTTGGAACTTGGATATGGAACATAGGTAGAGTACCCTGTATTTGGTAACTGAGAACAGTTAACAGGTGCATTATTTGCATTGGTTTGATTCCACGACTGACCATATCTAATAGGCAATGTATGAGTCTCCATACCACCGGGTCCTGGATATGTAGTCGGAGTTGTAAAATTACTGGCTTGTTGGGAATATGAGGCATGATTTCGCATGCTGCTTGTGGAGAAGTTCCCTGGGATCTGTGGAGCCATCATAAGCTGAGAAATTAAGTTCTGAGGAACCTGCTGAGCAGTCCTATTATAAGTACCCTGCTGCATGTCCATACTCTCTGATCTATTCTGATCAGTCCTGTTAAGAGATGGGAACTGACTAAATTGCCGACTAAGAGCACTTTCATTTTCACCCACTGAACTCTTATTAGCACTGTTTGTAGGTTGTTGTCTGTGCACTGCTGAAGCTGTGCTATGATAACTATTTGCTTGATATGATGGAGTCACAGCATTTACAGATGAAGACTTACCACTGCAAAAACTACTAATATTGGGTAAAGTCTGTTGTTGTCCTACTCCAGTGCTCTTGGAGACCAGCACACTCTGATCTCTATAATCAGCCAGCTTGGATGAAACCACTTCGGCCTTTTTCACTGTATTCACCATTGCTAGAACATTGGCTGTCTCATCTAAAATACTGTTTAGTTTCTCAGTCCCCGTACAATTCGTACAGTTTCCCCTTCCTATTAACAGGCACATGCCTTCCCTGTACTTGCGATAAAATTGTATGCAGTTACACACGTAAACTGACTTTTCATACTTCAGCAAGTGCCTGCAGAGAGACTCTGGCAAGACTTTGGCCAAACATCCCCTGTTTTTCAGGAAGGTTACAATCTTGGCGAAAGACTCTGGTGGCAAGTATTTCCTCGACACAGACATCAGTGTCTTCATTATGATGCCGATTTTGTGGAGTTTGTTGGGTGAACGTAATTTTTCAATATCCATTGGGTTCATTACAGATGTGTTTACCGCTGGTCTCACCGACACATTGAGATGACCATCCATGGAAGAGGAGGGCTTTGCTTGACCATTGTTATTTGTCAGGGTAACATAGCAATTTCCATGTATGTGGATTCCCTCCTGATACCCATTCACCTCAACTGTATATGGGATTGACTGACCTGTATCTGTTTTCGCTTTCTTTGACGGTTGCTGGGAGAACATGTCCGAACTGGCTGGCCTTTTCCCTATTTGTTGGCCTTGGTCATACGGAGATCTGGTTGGCACTGGAGAAGAACCCGGCTGATTTGGCACCAATGATGGAAGATACATTGACGTTTGCTGTTTGGTGTTCCAGGAAGAACCCATACTAGTCACAGTGGGATTCCAGGACGAACCCATGCTAGTCGCAGTGGGATTCCAGGAGGAACTCATGCTAGTAGCAGAAGGATTCCAGAATGAATCCATGCTAGTCGCAGTGGGATTCCAGGACGAAGCCTTGCTACTAAAATCAGTGGGATTCCCGGATGAACTCATGCTGGCTGCGACGGGATTCCAAGATGAAACCTTGCTTTCTGTGCTGGGATCCCAGGACGAAGCAATGCTGCTGGATGCAGTGGGATTCCAGGTTGAAGCCATGCCGGCTGAAGATGAATTGGGCATTTGATATTGCAGTCGTGGATTTGGCATAGCAGAGCTGTGGGGTGCAGAGGTGGGCATCTGATATTGCAGTCGTGGATTTGGCATAGTAGAGCTGTGGGGTGCAGCATACTGTGTAGGATTGGCAACATATTGAGTGTAGTTGCCTTGTGGGTATGTAGAAGCACTTTGCTGAACACCTTGACCGATGGGCACATTCTGCTGATACGAGTTGTACTGGTGAGGATAGCCTTGATTCGGATGCATCTCTTGCATTGGATGAACAACCTACAGCGATCACATCTCAATTGGATGTTCAGTAATCTACAAATAATCAGAGGAGGAGAAGAGATATATATATATATATATATATATATAATGTTATGTAGCTGTGAAATGGATAAATGCTGGAATATTTAAATATCTTGACCGGAGGCCCCCAATACTAGCAGCTACCAACATTGACCTGCACCCAGTCAAATGATCGAGATACTGATAGTGAGTATTAACCTGTATCCACTTTAACCATACCACCCACGGTAACCGAGAAGGGGAGATTTGGCTTAATGTCACACTCAAGATTGTTTCACTCCTATGGTGAGGAAGCTGGAGTACCCGGAGATCATGGTAACAGGACAGTAAAGCACCAATATGACCAACATAGGTAAACCAAGGTGGTATATCAGGGAAATACTATCAAGCGGTTAGACTATGAAAAATTTGTGTGAGATATTTGTAGGTATTCTATGAGATTCCATAATAAGCCAACTGTTTTCAATTCAACATTGATTAGTGTTTTTTCACAGTTCGCAATGTTCAACTTTGCATGAGTCAGTCTTTTCATATTTCTGCCGCTTGACAAAACCAGACAATTCAGCAGCAGTTAAGCCTTTGAATTTTCTGGAAAAGAAAGATACCACACAGATAATACACACCATGTCTGGGTAAGATGACTTATATGGATACTGCTTCTTTATTTTGTTTATTAGTCCACTTATTCCTTCTTGTAGTTACAAGGGACATCATTTTTAAGTTCTGTCACCCAGCTACACAGGATTTAGATACCCTGGTCTAAGATATAATATTCTGTGATTATATTTGAGTTTAAAGGTTATACAAAATGGTCTCAAAATCTGCTGCTTTTTTGTGCTAAATTGTTGTAGAGGTGATTATATAGACTTGTTTTACATTTTTGTATGTTTTCAAACTGCCCAAGGTTGGAAATAGCAGCAGTAAAGTGCGACAATTTCACGCTCCTTTCAAAACGGCGAAAGCTGTGACCGCTTGACCGGTGACATCACAACCTGATTACGATCTCACTCAAATGCCTGTTGTGATGTCAAACTGTCAGCGACATCACGCTAGAACTCCCACAGTTGGGTGAATCTTTCGTAACAACGTCCGACGTCATAGACTATGACGTTTACGGCGCAATCGTAATCAGGTTGTGACATCATGCACCAGAGGTCAATGCTCCAATATACGTTTTCTCCCACATGTGTTCTATTCGTGTCCTAAAACCCACTTCGACGACATTATTCAAGAAAAAAATACTAATTTGTTGTTTGGAACATTACTGGGTATGTTTTAATGCAAAGTAGTATAGAGTCATTTGGTATAACCTTTAACTATAATATCATTTTAGGTTTATACTTCATGACGTAAGGATCACGAAAGAATGCATACAATAGCCCAGGGTCTAGACGAAGGGCTTTTCAACTGTATAAAGGCTGAAACATTATATCCTTACACAAAGTATCGTCCATTTGTACTGGTACACCATACAGCAATATCAAATTGGCACCATTAAAGGCCATTCAAGTATTACATACTCAAACAAGGGTTATGTGTAACCCGGCAGCTCACCGTTTTGGGTTTTGTCACAACATGCAGCTTCGCATAAAGATCGAGCCCTTCAGATGGCACATCACTGGCAATGACAATACATATTGTTATAAAAATCTTACTTCTTTGTCAGTGATGTTGAAGTTGGATTGAAAGATGAACTATATTATAAAACTTGAAATAAAGATTACCTTTTTTTCCAAAAGTAAGCTTATACATGTCATTATGAATACATGTACAATTGAAATTTGGTCCGAGATGTGGGTGTGAAATGCCTGGACAAATATGGTTCGTGCAAAAGCTTTAGGTTAAATATGATGTGGAATGGGATTCGATACCAAAATTGAAGGAAATGGGTGTCCTTCATTACACAAAATTCCAAACCACCACGGGCTCGGTACCAGCCTAAACAAAAAAGATTTCAAAAGAAGTCAAAATTAATCTAAGTCCAGCCTAAACATTATTCTAAGTCCAGCCTAAACAAAAAACATTAACCTTCCAGCTTGAGTGTAATGTTGTGCTAAACATAAAAACTTAACCGGACACCGACACCGACAATGCCACTTTCCCCCTCTCTCTCCCAATACCTCACCTACTTCGTATCCGGCGAGCTAAAAATTGGATTTTTTTATCCCCCCCTTCCCCTCCAATATGCAAATTTAAAGAATTCTTTAGCCATTCTGAGTTGATCTCAAAACCTGGAAAGGTGGCGAGACAATTCTGCTTCTTACGCCTGTGAAGTAGATGTTGCCACCCTCATGTATATCCCCCCGAGACCGACAACGCTTATAAATATTGCTGCCATTTTGGCGGGGCACCTAGCATCCTCTGGCTGCTTGTTGCAATAGGACTCTGATTGTGTTTGCCCTGGTTGTGAAAGAGGAATTCCAGGACACAGGAAAAATTGACTTCATAACAATAGTTTTTCTGCTTTTCTTTAAATATTATTGATAAGGAAATTCTCCATAGAGAGCAGTTGTCTACTAAATGTTGGATTTCACACTAGCATTTGTCTCCCAGAGGATATTGGGAGTTATCACAGTCGACTGACTTTGATGGTACTTTCACTAAGTAATTGAAATCTATTCAAAAAAAATTTTTCAAGTGGATTTTTTTGTTGTTGTTCTTATTATTTGTTCCTCTCGTATCTGACTCAAATAAAGTCATTCCCATTGATGTGAAGCTGAACAAAACTAAGTTACAATAGTTTAATTTCCTTCTAGAAGCTGATCTCTATGACAAAGGAAAAGAGAAAAAAAAAGGATTTTTTTTAAAATTGACTTTAAATGAAAACCCGAGGGGTTCAAGTCCCCCGACGTTGAAACAATTGATTTGACTTTGAACCGTAACTTTCAGTACCCAGCATGCAGAGCAATCTGAAGTGAGATCCAGTGGCAAGGTACCCACAATTACCGAATTTTTCCTAATGCGGCCAGGACGTTAGAAGATATTGTATGAATTTTTTTTAACTTGGCCCGCAGGTGGCGCCACCTATAGGCAGATTGGCATGAAAAACAATCCGAAGGGAGATCTTTAGGCGAGGTACCCACACACCAAATTTGAAAAGAATCCGTCCAGTTTTTCAAAAGTTATTGTCTGGAAACAAAACTTTTAACTTTGGCCACAAGTGGTGCCACCTAAAGGCAGATCGGTGCTAAAACAATCCCAAGCGAGATCTTGAGACACGGTACACATACACCAAAATTGAAAAGAATCTGTTCAGTTTTCCAAAAGTTATTGTCCGGAAACAAAATTTTAACTCTGCCCCCAGGTGGCGCCACCTAAAAGCGGATCGGCACGAAAAACAATTCGAAAGGAGATCTTTCTTTAGGCGAGGTACCCACACACCAAATTTGAAAAGAATCTGTTCAGTTTTTCTAAAGTTATTGTCCGGAAACGAAATTTTAACTTTGCCCCCCAGGTGGCGCCACCTATAGGCGGATCGGTGCGAAAAACAAACCCAAGCAAGATCTTGAGGCGAGGTACCAACACACCAAACTTAAAAAGAATCCATTCAGTTTTTCTAAAGTTATTGTCCGGAAACAAAATTTTAACTTTGCCCCCAGGTGGTGCCACCTATGGGTGGATCGGTGCAAAAAAACAATCCCAAGCAAGATCTTGGGGCGGGGTACCCACAAACCAAATTTGAAAGGAATCTGTTCAGTTTTTCAGAAGCTATTGTCCGGAAGCAAAGTCGGACGGATGGGCGGACGCTACGACGCACAGACGGACGGAAGGACCCCTATACTATAGTCGACTCCCCCTTTAGCCCTTCGGGCGTCGGGGGACAGAAAAAGAAAAATATATTTCAATAAATTTTAATAATTGATTGGCAATATATGAGGGATCTACCATCAAATATCCCACATGCCAGGCAACTGTGGTTGTTGTGTTAGGAAATCACCTAATGAATACCATGATAGTTCAGTTGAATGGATGGATCTGAAATGTCTCGAAATTGCCTCCGATGGCTCTCAGAGCACCGCAAGGTCTTTGGCGACTGGGGTCCGGCTAAAATGGCTAGGATTCTCTCCCCCCCATGCCCCCTTGGATTCCTGACTAGGGGTCTGCACGGGCCGGTCTACACACACCTCCTTGCTGCATACATAATACTTGAATGCCCCTTTAGTAACACCGATCTAGTTTTTTCTTGAAAAATGTCACTGGAAGAAATCATTCATCTTACCCTGGTTGACAGGTTTGAATGATTACATGAATACATGTATCTCCTACGCCTGTGGTAGCAACTGTTCCATCATCCCCCAACTGGTTCTGAAAAACATGAAACAAGCTTTCATCATCTTGACATGCTTGGTGGGTAGCTAAACATGGAAATCACAACATGGACCATGACCAGGAAATTTAGCTAGAATTAGGTGTAAAGGAATAAATTGTTAACAATAAAGCAGGAAACCAAAGTAAATATACAATGTACTTTTTAAATGAATGACAGACTGCACCAAATGTACCTACTGAAGCAAATAGATAGGTCACCTACATGTAAATATACATGTACATATAGGAAACAGATGGATAGTCAGATATAATTTGTACTACTATTAAAGGAAGTGGTATTGAAAACAGGGTTGAAAGATCATTGTTATTATTGCAATAGTGTTCCTGTTTTAGAATTCCACTGGTCATACTGACCACACAATGCCAGTACATGTAAATTATACACCATTACCATGGTTACGAGATGGAGAAGCTATTCATCATCAAGAGAATGTCAGATAATTTGCCCTCAAAATAATGCAAATTAAAAAGACCACTTGCAAGAAAATCATGCTAAATAGATGACAGTACCAACCATGTACATGTACACTGCAAACAAACATTTTTTAAAAAAGCACACCTTCTTGCTTTAGGTACCCGTCTCAACTATTATATGAACACAAGGGGGATTTCTTGTCTACCAAAATTTAAACACATGTAGCTTGATGATTTTATCATACTGGATCAATGTACATGATGTATTAAGATATAACCCAGTGATTAAAAATAGCACATCAAATACACAGATGTCATTGTGTAGTGGATGAGGAGGATAATTTACGTTGAATTCATAAGATGTACATGAGAGAGTACTTGTACTCTTGCTTTAATACAATCATCACGAATAGCTCGAAAAATATCCAACTATTTTACAGGTCAATTACCTATCAAGCTGTCACCCCACTACCCTTAAGTCTTCTTACGAGAGATGAGCCAATCAGAACCTACATGCCTATTGTGTGTAGGGTAAAATCTTTCTCAAGCAGCTCACACAATACGGAAAACTCACTCCAGCAAAAATAATGTCATATTAAAATAATTCCTATTCAACATCATGTTAAACATTGCTGAGGTGAACTGCTCATGCCACGGCATTGACCTCGGCAATTGCTGATTGCCGAGGTGAATTGTGTGGGCTGCACAAGTATACTGTATGTCATTCCTCCTAATAGTCCATTCGCTTAGGTGAATAATCGTGACATGCCGGAATAAAGCATGAAACTTTGCACAGTTACTGTACACAGGATGCAAAAGCATATCCCAGGTAGGTGCCCGACCTGGGTGACCTTGTTCTCTCAAAATCCAAGATGGCCGCCAATACGGCCGCTAAATATTCAAATGGTCATATCCTTGCTTGTATGTTGGCTAACAGCTTATTTGAAGTGGTCATATATATGTTTTATGGGGCACGGAGATCATAAACGAATATTTCAAATAGGTTACAAGGACAGATTTAACCATAAATCAAGATTGCCGCCAATCAGTTGACGAAACTTGACGAGGTATGGAAATTATTCATGTCCAATTAGTTTATCGTTATATATACAATACAGAACTTGAGCTGTGACATAATTTAGACATACGCGAATAACTGTGTTTCCCAAGTAGTTTTGACAGGGCTATGAATACTGAGTCATGACTGCATGTTTATTTACAAGGTCGTTGATCTTCAGGCCATCAATTAATTTACTAATACAAGAACGGCATTAGTATTGTGGCTGAGCACCATTTATGAATTAAATCGTGAAATGCTGGATTGAAGCTGACCCATCTCGGCATAGTAAATGAACATGTTATATACAAACATTCCGCATGACGGTGAATGACCTCAGTGACCTAGTTTTCGAAAAATCGAAGATGGCATCCAGTATATCTGTGAAACATCTAAATACCCGTCTTTCTGTTCGGTGTTAGTCTAGGATGTTCATTAAAATGACTAAATATACCTTTGTGTTGTTCAGAAATTAATATATTGGTAATTCTAACCCTTTGCAAAAAATAGTGTCAAAAGATACTATTTTGAAGTTAAACCCCATATCGTAAGATATGTAAACTATGAAAGAGGATGTGAAAGTGCTGCGCAATTGTTGCGGAACCATGCTAAGTGGCACAAAGCATTTCATCTAAGTTTTCCCAGCTAAAAAGTTGAAAGATCGGAAGATCGCCAAAAGAACAAGCAAATAAATAACGCTAGTTCGGGGGAACAAAAGTCCAAACACCAATCACTCGGAGCCTCTGGTAGGACCGAGCAATCTTCTGTATGTACGCTCTAGGATTGATGCACATATGCTCAACGGTGACTCTAGACAAGTATATGGAAGATTATGGCTACCATGCTGCAAGATACAGAACTCTTATCATAGATTGCCGAAGGAGATTTAGCGGCAAATGTTTATTGGAGCTAAATAACATATGTTTGATGGCTTACAATAACTGCTTTAGAATTTTGAAGAGAAAGAGACAAGTCGTAGGCAGGGTAAAAGTTAAGACACTGTAGAATCCAAGGTGTCCCCAGAGCCATTTTTCTACATTGAAAGAAATGTTGAAAAGAGAACCTACATATTCAGGTTTGCTGAGTTATGTGTAGTATATGAAGAGCGACTAAAGCATTCTGGGATTGTCGAAGACCATCAACAAATCCAGGTTAAAGAATAGGCTCCTAGCACATTTTCTGGGTTACCTCTTAAACATCGCTTTTAATGTAGGAAACTATAATAGTTTCGCAAACACCAAGTATTCACTTTCAAACGATGGCACGATTTGGCTCTTTCTCTCCGCACTTCCCTAAATGGTTTTGGGGTGCAAGGTGGTATTACGGACTAAAGCTCCGACGATTGGCCATTATATCGGACTGGGAGGAAAATGGTTTCTTATCTATTTTTAAATGTTTCTGCAATATTCAACTCTAGAAAATATCAAAAAATAAGCTTTCCAAATTTTAAGAGGGAAAACATCTGGGCCAGTTTGATTGGCCGCCCCCCAAATCCGATGCTCAGATGTCAGGTGGTATGCCATCTTTTCTGTTGGCTCTGGCTCAAAACGATCATGGGAAATGTATGCTGATTTTTCATATGTTTTAGCAGAAAAGCTACATTCATGGTGGCGAATGTTAGGGAGGATATCGTTTTCGCAAGATGTGCGCAATGAATTTACTACATAATAAGTGGTTTGTGACCTGTAAGCCCTCAAACATCTATTATCACATGTTGCTTCACTAAATCTCCTCCGACAGTCAGAGATAACATGCATTTCGGTATCTTGAGCTGGCCAGCCTTCTCCCTCCGACCCGAAATGGATTGTTTTTTGGTGATTTTTCGATCTTCTTTATATTCCAGTGGGACCTGCATATGGCGTATACATATTTCGCCTAGTAGCATTTGCTAGATCCTGTGTTAAATGTGACGATTTTAATCAATGTCACAACACATTGTTGCAGAAACTTATAAAACAGGGCTATACCACCACTCAAAGTTTCTCAAATTTGGCGATACATATCGCATGCGGATAGCAAAATACGAGCGTAGCGTGCAAGATCTATGGCGTTACGTAACTTGTGTCTAATTCCGCTTAACCCGGGGCTAGGGGCCGTATGAACCCATGTACTTCAAAATCCTCATATGAACAGTCACAATCAAAGCGTGACAGAGATACATCATTCTCTAGATGACGACTTTACAACGATTATTATGGATTCAGAATACTGATCAGCGATACGGATTTGATATTTTTGGAACATCTTGATGTCTCGCCGGCATCATTGAAAATTGTTGAACGTTTCTCTCTTGCAGGAAACTAGCCGTTGTTTATGTATGCTATGATTGTCTTTTTGAATTTGGTGCTAATACTGTTATTTGGAATATGGAATAGGTCTTTGGATTATTGACGCGGATATTCTTTAATGGACGACGGACTGAATTATGAATGACGGACCAGACGCTTGTAATTCAGATCCACTTAATTCCAAGTCGACGAGCACTGTATCAAGTTCCTGAAAGCCCTTGCCATTCCTTACTAAATCATCATAGTATTTCCAAGCTCCCTCGTCAGGTTTCTCCACAGGACACTTGAAATCCCCTCGCCTCTCACAACAAAAAATACAACTTCAGTAGAGTACTGAAACTTACCATACGGTATCTTTAAAAAAAAATGCAGGATGGCCGTCATGATGACGTGACCGTGAAGTCATATTCGCTGAAGCTATTTTTTTGGCCTATTTTTGGGCCAATTTATCAAAATTTTTATTTGTCGATTTTTCTTTTTAAAAACCACTAAGTATAATAGACAATAACTAGTTTTACCTAATTACTTTCTAGTCATTTTTCGTCAGAAAAAAAGAGCAAAGAAGTGGGAAGAAAGGACTGAAAACACGACTTTCTGGGATACATGTCCACCATTTTGAATTTACCCACGATCCTCTGCTCTGGATGATATGCAAATGGCCTTAAAATGACCCCAATACAATAAGCTAAAAGGTCACGAAGTTTCAGCCCCCTAGGTTTCGTCGTTTTGGAGCAGCAGAGAAAAGTTCACTAAGTTGGGAGGGGGCGGCGGAAAGTGCCCCTCCCCCCACAAAAAGACCAGGTTGGGTTAAAAATTTTTTGACAATATTTATGGTTGCAAAGGGTTCGAGGTACCAATATATCAATTTCTAGGCTTCACAAAGGCATATTTGGTCATTTTAATGAACACACTGACCCAACAAGAAGAAGAAATACTGGTATTTATATGTTTGACAGGCGTACTGGCCGCCATCTTGGATTTTTCGAAAACTAGGTCACTCAGGTCGGGCACCGCCATGCGGAATGTTTGTGCAGGTCATGTACATTGACTCTGCCAAGTTTGGTGCTTTAATCCAGCATGTCACGATTTCATTGAAAAATGGCGTTAAGCCACTAGACTATAAATAATAATGTGCAGGTCCGAAAATAAGTCCATGATGCTCACTAAGACATTTCAAAACTAAAACAGATTCAAGGTCAGCGACTTATTGTGGAATTTAGATGGATATAGAGGGACGCCTCGCATGTATCTGTTTGAGTTTCACATTTGCCCTAATCAGTTTTGGAAGTTTGTTAGTTGATTCAATGTCAATTCACGGGTTTGATCGGTACATGTACATACATTACAATTATATTGAGATTGGGAGCGTATCTGCTAATTGAGCGGAAGCCAGGAAATACTGACCGCTGTATGTACTTGAAGTGGTCAGGAAACACTGACCGTTGAAGATAGCTGATGGATAATACAGTAACTGGCACGAGCGAGAGATTTGTCACGTCAGGTCAATTGTATACTTGAATATTAAACCTGATTTACGCTGTATGTTATAGAAATGCATATAAATGAATTGTCTTTTGTTAAATGGATTAGTAAGAGTTTGAATCAGATGAGTATTTGTGCGCGGTTATATATTTTGGGGAGATCTAGCAAATCTGAACGTCTATTTAACATGATAAAGCTATACATGTATATTACTTGAATCAGTATGGTCAAACAGGCGAGCTCTGACCGAGCAATGACCAGCACTCAAGTGTCCATTCCGGTAGTTTCCCTAATTAAATGTTTCAGTTGTGAGAAACTGAAGATTAGGCCCAACCTGCGTTAAGTATCTTGTTTACTCTACTGTATAAAAGATCGATGTATACTACACTAGGCTAAGCATTAACACCATTGCTTCATCTGTACAGACGTTTTTGGTTATCATGATTTGCTGTACTTTGTCCCTGTGATGATGTAGAAGTAAACAACAACAACAACCTCTGTTTATCTCAACGAGTTGTCTTGTAGTTCTTTGGATTGACCGAAGACGAACTTACAGAAAGGGTTATGTGAAGAAGATTCCCCGACGTCTTATCTCTTTCACACAAGCCTATGAACTGCGGATAAGACGCAAAAAGTCCACATTATGATCGTGTGTTTTTATGAGTTCTTTGGGACAAGGGGGTCAGGTACATCATAGAAAGTTCGAAATGGGAACAAAGAAATTGGTTTGGTGAATGAAGATGCACATAGTTATGCAAGTCGCAGTTCGCAAAAATTAGGGTGAAGAGCCTGCCTCAGGGTTCACACAATGTCACCCCTGCATTCATCATCATCTGACAAGGTCTAGTTTTTATCGGTTTATTATATCAGAAATGGGCATCCAGGTCAGATAGTACACAAATAGAAAAGCATAACTTTTCAAAAAAAAAAAAAAAGGTGATTGAGTGAATACATGTAGGATTTAGCGTTGCTTCCAACATTATTTCAGTCATATCACGATGAACCAACTAAGCACCATCCACCCTATAAAACACTGAGGACAGCACACAAGACACAGACAGGATCCTGGATGCTTACATGGTGAATTACTATTTGACTGGGGTGCCTCTAGGATATGTTAACTTGGTGATTTCTCTCGGTCGCTTTCCTATTTACAATACATTAGCCCTACTGTACCATGCCAAAGAACAATTATCTCATTCGCCACAGATGACTTAAAATCTCAAGTTCAGATGATTGATGTGTTCTCACCCAGTAGGAACCTTATGTCAAATGTTCCCGATTTGCAGAAGGAGTGAGTGAATATGATTTAACGGCGTTTTCAACTATATTTCAGTCATATCACGACCTTGGGTCCTATTCCTTTTCACACCCGGGAACCACATGGGTGGGATCCCTATTCCTTTTCACACCCGGGAACTCCACGGGTGCCTCAGTTAGTCGCCTCTTACGACAAGCTGTCTGAGGAGCTGAGGCCTATTCTTACCATGACCTGCGTTGTGCACAACGACATCCCAGGTCAATCCCTGGAAGCCCCACGATTTGCAGAAGATGCGTAATAGTCATGAACAGAATATTTTAAATCATTTCTACATTAAACTTGTGGCCCAAGAGATTTAATTGTGACGGGTGATCTAAACTACAGCTATCCAAGCTATGGGAGTTGCCACACAACAGATTCTATTTCTCCTGTTAACATCACCCATCCAAGCATGCTGAGAGATGGTTGCGGTTTTGAAATCTGAATAATCTGTGAAATCGATATATACATGTATGGGTTTTCCAAAACAACAGAGTAATCTGTCCCCAAAGATCCAAGCAGAGCAACATGCACCAATGGTCCAGTTGTCAGTATCCATGTATGTACAACATGTAACTTGTTCATCATGTTCAATCTGAGATGAACCGTCTTACCAAACGTGACTTCAATATACGCCCGCACAACAAACAGATTTTATTTTTGGATCACAACATTTAGTTTTCCCCAAAATACAGCATTGCCATTTTTGGGAATTCAGTGACCCTTGACCTTCCCTCTTGATGGTATGCTCATAGGACACAATGTATAATCTAGAACTGGAGAGATCACATCTCAAATGAATCTGTTTGCCATGACTTGTGGTGTAAGCTTAAAAGAAATTTGGTAACATTTTACAGCCCTGAATTGGAGTTACATTGCACCAAATCAAGAATTCTCAACTATTTCCCGATCATCTGATCATTTCCTGATGAGTGACCTTGAACTTTGACCGTTTGACCTCTACTTTGGTACTCAACACATTTCAGGCCTCTTGTTTTGTGAGACAACAGGCGAGTGACAATCACTCGCCTTATTTATTCTCAGGAGTGTGGTTAGCACACCTAAAATCACACCCCTTAAATGAGTCTAGGCGAGTGATGGGTTATCTCCCTTGATAACAGACGAACAGTGACCAATAATGATGTGAAATTTGACAGTGATTGGTTCTCCTGCAATTTTTCTTTTCAAAAAATGAGGTGGGTGTTTTTTAAATTTATTATTATTAATTTTTTTATTTGGCACACATGTTCTTTAAAACTTAGAGCACCAGTGGAAAGTTGATGTCAACATTGATATGTCAAAGACAACTATTCCCCTAATTTCTGCAATTAGAACTCATTATATCAAAGAATTTAGATCCAACTAAACACCCTTTTTAAAGAATGAAAATTTATGGGGAGTTAACCAGTATCCCAACTATATTTACTTATATTTATCAGAAGTCTCCCCTTGTAAATTGCTGATTCCAATAAATTAGAATCAGCCACCAGAGTCCCATTGGAATGATCAATTAACTGAAATGTCTGCATAGAAAAACTTCCACTTGTGAATAGAAGCCAAAGAAAAGAAGCCGACAATATTATTTACCAACTGGAAGAAAAAAATCAGATAGTCCGATTCCGTTTCATAACAGGTCCGACTTTTGCATGCACCGGACTACCGCGCAAGAGGTGACGCGCAACCGGAAGTAAATTTGGCGCGGGAAATGTTGATAGAGAAACCCAACAACAAGGTCCAACAACAATGGCTAAAGATCGGCTTGAAATAAATTTTCAATGGATTATTTCTTGGATTGTCCGTTCCTTCAGATAGATCTAGACTTCTAAAAGGTATTTACGAAAATTGATCGCATTTTATCGTTTTTGCTATATAAAATCCTACTTGCCGCATGCGACAGGTAGATTGTTTTTGCAAGACAAGTTGTCGCCGGAAAAATTCACTTGCCGGCGGCACGTAGGCAGGCGTTATTTCGACCGCTGACCATTTAACCGGACGTAAACACATGCGTTGCTGTCGGAAGGCAGTTTAATGGCACACGTAAGTTGGTAATGAATTTAGCTGCTTTTACTGTTTTTTAACGACCGCGAAATGCCAGGTGCGCTATAGTCGCGCACCTAGTTCCAAGTTCAGGAGCGCGAAGGTGCGGGAGCGCGAAGGTGCGGGAGCGCGATCACGCGCCTTAAAACGAGAGGCCCGACATTTATCTGATCTAATTGTCTAATGTAACCACTCAAGAAAAAAAGCAATTTCCACTGATGTCCGGATTTTTGGTCCACAGTGACCTTGACCTCAACTTTGGTGTGTAACACATTGTATCCGCTGATGTATCCAATCGATATTTCATGATTTTCTGATTATGGGTTGTTTGTATCCACTAACACAACAAGAGCCTTACGGGCTTCAATATACAACCATGCATGCATGCCTAACTATAACTATAAAACATATTGTATTCACTGGAATCTGACCTTGATAAAACAGGCCAAGGTCATGGAAAGGCTCAATCACAGTTGCATATTTTGTATAAATTTAGAGAGCCTATATGTAATCCTTCAAAAGTTACCACCAACACTCAAATGTGACCTAGATAAAATAGGTCAATGTCCGTCATCTTCCGTAGGTTTAGGACCCATCACCAGTTGCATACATGTGTTATATGAATTTATAAAGCCTGGCTATAACTTCTTTGCCATCACAATCCACATCGAGTCTGAACTGTATAGCATTATAAACAACAATTTCATTGGATTATTGTATTTGCAACCAGCGACTTTTGACCTCAAAATTAATAGGGTGCCACTTTGACCCATGGGTATGGTATAATACTCATATTTTGGTACCAATTCATGACACGGATCTGGAGGTATTGCACAGACAAGCAAACGTTAACAGACGTATGAAAATCAGTATGGCAATCATTTCATGATGGCCTTAAAACCCTGACAGATATGCTTGTCAAAGAATACTCTGAGATCCTTATAGGCCAATCATAACAACACTGCCCGTTCTATTTGATATCCATACATAGTAATTGGCTATAAATTGTTGGAGATGGCCGTTATTCATTTCATGTCGCTGAGTGAGCCTAGTCTGGGAGGCAAAATTTGCACCAGGAGGCTCCAAGCATTTACTCCTTTGTTCTTTCTGGAACAAAATCTTCATCTCACACCATGACTGGTTATGGTACATGTACCATATGATGGAATATTGTTTCTTCACATTGTTTACTTAGTATATTCGGAGGACATGTTCCTATGTCGAGTCCACATGTTACAGCTGTGTGTAATTATTCGTAATTTCGTGATTCGTAAGTTGTTTTATTCAAATCAGCTACCCACCCGATTGGACAAACTGCTTGGAGTCTTGATCTAACAGGTCAAACTGATAAGTAGGAGGCTCAATTCATGCAAAATAATAAAGAATTTAGCCTTTATCATTGTTTTAATTATGATGCAATTTTATCATCAGAGTAGGGGGCTCAAATTCTGGAAGTAGACAGGCAATTTAGCCTCCAACCTTCTAATAAGAACCATGATAGGCCTACTCTACATTAAATCAATAAATATGGCAAGGATGGGCGTTGCCACGATTTTTTGAGGGGGAGTGGTTTCCTATGCTTACTTATTAGAGATCCCAATACTATGCTGACCAATAAAGGAAAATAACATATGACTGGGCGCTGATGGTTCGTACCCAATGATCCTCACTAGCGACGGCCTTGTGGAAACAAACAGGAAAGGAAAATATTATTATGAACTAACTTTCAGATCTATTTCAGAGGGTGCAATTATCTTAGGTGGATGAAGAACGGTCAATCCTTTACTTGATTCCAGCAGAGGTTACTCACAGTTCAGCCAATGCTCAAGTACAGTTTAGAAAGTAGAATCTGTATACTAATTTATGATTGCATGTGTTAATATACTTTGTAGATATTGCTCTGTTTAAGATCTACGAGCATTATTTTACTGTGCATATTCTGATTTAGTTGAATATATCCTAGTATCAGATTGTTAGCGGGCGGTAGTGTTTGCAAGTTAGGTAAATCAGAATTTAAAAAAAAAAACAAAACAAAAAAAAAGCAAAAAAAAAACAACAACAAATAAATAGAGGTATTCATTTATGATAAAATAGGGGTATTCATTTTATTAAGTTCTGAGGCTCACGAGGCATCAAAGGTTGCATATGTAATAATTTAGAAGATTAGAATAAGAATCAAATTGTATCATCCTGGAGGTGAAGGTATATTAACTGAGTATATCTGGTAGGAATTTGGGAAATGTAGATCTACACAGATTGAGATCTTGATTTGCTGGGAGAAGAGGAAGTCGTTAAATGTTGGGAGTGATTTTATGGTCAAACTGGTGCCTCTTACATCTTGAGTGAAGGGTTCAGTTCACATCACAAGAGACAAAACCCTTTGAGATATTGGTGTTTTTCTGTTCCCAGGCTGGGCCAGTGGATTGGCCCCCAACATGTATATCTGCTTTCCCCATTAACATGATTAACAGGCTACTGAAGCAATAAATTTGTCCTCACAATCTGCTGGGAATTAGTGTCCTGGCCTGGACACAGAGTTGGTCATTAATCAGGAGGACATTCCATCTTAAGGTCATCTGGGTGTAGATCGGGCTAAAGTTTAGGTTGAAAGGTATACTGGTATACTATCTTAAAAAGAACAAACCAACCCAGAAGTCATTCTTATATTGAACTGCAAGAACAAAATTAAGAATGGATTATGAGAAGATAGATACAGATTCTGATACTAGGTGGTTAGAGGAAATGGAAGATGGATGTGAAAACATAATGCAGGGGTTAATACAGGCAGGGCCTGATATAGAAGTTTCAGGAATTTCATGCGCAGTGTGTGGATCAGATATGGATATGATAGGTGAAGAAGCATTATTGGAAAGGGCAGGCGAGTGGGAGATGATCTGTTTCAAATGTCGAGTAACAGGCATGGAAGACGAGATAAAAGAACTGAAGAAAAAGGAGAAACAATCACATTTGCTGACAGAAACACTAATGGAAATAATGCAAGAAATCACTGGGAAGAATATTTTGGATAGGGTGAGGGAAAGAATTGGTGAGAAAGGTGGAAGGCATATACCATCAAACAGGATAAGAGAAATGGGGACAAGTATAACGGAAATTAGAGGTATTGAACAATGGGAGGTGAATAATGAACATATGCATAATCAAACTAGCCCAAATCATTTGGCACAGTCTTGGGGGATCAATGTCTCAGATGTATGTGAGGTTAGTAGAGATATATGGGTATCTAGGGAAACGGTCGAGGGGGAGAAGAAAGACAGGAGAGCTGAGGCGAACAGAGCAGTGAGAGAGAGGGATGGAATAGTTATACAGGGGAACCCGTGGCGAACATCAGAAATATGGAGAATGATGTCACAGGAGTAAAAAGAGGGGTGGAAATCTCAAATATAGATGAGAGTATACACATGTGCCCGGTGGGAGATGCAGTAGGGATCCAGGAGGGGCACGATATTGGACGAAGTTTGTATGCACAGGAAATGGGTACGCATATGCATTCAAGGGAAGAAAATACAAGATGTAAGGTGGTGGCTGTAGTAGGGGATTCTATTGTGCAACCAATATGACAAGGGCTACAAGCTATGCTTGGAAACGACTGCAATGTACGGGTGAACAGCTTGTCTGGGTTCAATGTTGAACAGATACGTGCGAACCTCCAACAGTTAGTGGATAAGTTAGTGGGAGAGGATGAGTTATCTTGTCTAGTGTTTCATGCCGGGACAAACTATGTCAAAAATGGGACAGTAGCAAAAGAATATATAACGAGAGAAACATGGGAGTTAATGAAACTGGCAGAGGAACTATATGGGGAATTACCAAGAGTAATATCCGGGATACTGCCGAGAACGCGGGATGGGGATGCCACCAATTGTTTGATAAATCAGTTGAATGCGGACTTAGAAAGTGCAGCGAAAGAAATGGGATGGGGTTTCTGTGAACATAGGTTCTTTTGGAAAGATGGAAGTCCTGTCAGAGAGAGAGGGAGATTTAAGGATGGATTACACTTAGATGTAGGTGGAGATGGACTGGTTTATTTTGTCAGGGAGCTGGCTTGTGCAATTGAAATGGAAACAACCTCCAGGGTGCATTTAAACTAGATCAGGGCCCTGGGAGGGAGGGTGGGGAGATGAGTAAGATAAGAAAAAGGAGGTATGGTAGAACAAGAAGGGCCCGGAGGAGGAAATCTAAGACATGCTGGACAATAGGTTTTGTAAACATAAATGGGATTGGGAAGATTGATCAGGTAGCAGGTTTATATGGAAAATTAGGAGAAGTATGTGAGATTGCAGAGACTGCAAATCTAGATGTAGTTGGCATGGCTGAAACCCACTTGTGTAAAGGGTCAGCGAAACTGGATGGGTTAATGGCGGGTTACAGGTTATTTGAGGGCAGGAGGACGAAGGGGGATAAGCGAGGGGGTGGTGTAGCAGTGGCGGTAAAAAAGAAAAGACAGGGGTATGAGATAACGATGGAAGATATGGGGTTAGGCAAGGAAGGAGAGGAATGGGGTGAAATTATCAATGAAATACTGTGGGTATCCGGGGATTTTGGTGGGAAATACGCAGTGGGGGTGATGTATGCAGCACAGCAAGATGTGGAGAGATCTTGGAATGACCGACTCTATGATTTAGTAACAGCACAAATTGCAAGATTGGAAGAAATGGGGTATAGTATCATTTTGTTGGGTGATTTGAATGGACATATAGGGAACAAAGTGGGAGAGGGGATTCCGGGTAACAAAGCAGGTAAGAATTTGAATGGGAAAAGAATATTGGACTTCGAAGCAAGTCAGAAACTATACATTGTAAATAGATCCAACAAATGTTCAGGGATTTGGACAAGGGAGAGTGGAGAATTGAAAACAGTGGTAGATTATATTCTGATAAGTGAACAGGAGTTGGGAAATGTCGAATTCATGGTTGTGGATGATGACTATAACTATGATATAGGTAGTGACCATAACTGGGTTATGATGAAAATGTCACAAGACATACAGAAGGAGTATGGGAAGCAAAAGATGCAGTATAGATGGGTTATCAATGAAGAAACAAACTGGGAAAAGTTTCGGATGAATGTTGAATATGAATTCTTGGACTGGGAAACGGAGATAGAGAAACTGGTAACTGGGGGTGAACAGGGTTTGGTAGAAATGATGGTTGAAATGTTTAACAAAAGGTTAATAGACGCTGCACGACAGAATATCCCATGGGTGAAGTGTACATTTGGGAAAAGACGAGGAAACAGTGACCTAAGGCGGGCAAGACTGGAAAGACGTGCAGCTCGTCAGGAATTAAAAATAGTATCTTTGTGTGGGAGTGGTAAAACGAAAGAGATAGTGGAGAGGGCTAGAACTGAATATGAACGGAAAAGAAAACAGGTTAGAGACCTATCCAGTGAGATTACAAGAATACATAATCAAGAGGTAATTTGTAAAATCGAGCGGGAAGGTAAGGAAGGGAGTAGAACATTTTGGAGGTTGGTGAAGGAAGGGAATAAGCCGGTGGTAACAGGGGCATTAAAAACAACTCAAGGGGTGACAACGAGCAAGGCATATATTAAGGAAATGGTGGAAACAAAATGGGAGGAGGTGAGCAGGCAACATGAACATAGAGCAGCAGATGAAGTTATATTGGAGAATATAAGACAGGAAGAGAAAAAATGTTTGAACGATGAACATATAGAGATGGAATCTATTCTAGCTGAACCTGAAATAGAGGAATTAGAGATGATTATCAAACAGTTAAAGCGATCAAAAGCTATGGGAATGGATAACATCCCAAATGAGTTTCTGAAAGAGGGTGGTGAGCGGTTAGTAGAATGTCTCTGTATACTCCTATGTAAAATATGGAAAGATGAAACGATTCCGATGGTGTGGAAAGTAGCGAGGATGACCCTGTTACATAAGGGAGGAGATAAAAAAGTTACTAGACAATTACAGGGGGATAACTGTGACTAGCAATGTTGGGAAAGTGTTGTAAGGATCTTAGGTAACAGACTTCAGAGAGATGTAGAGTCCAGGGGTTTACTGGGGGAAGTTCAAGCCGGATTTAGGAGGGATAGAATGTGTCAAGATAACCTATTTATATTGACACAAATACTAGAACCGAGGGCTATACACCATGTACACCAGGGCAGTTGCTTGGCATTCATAGACATAAGAAAAGCATGAGACAGAGTATGGAGAGAAGCACTATG
The DNA here is from genome assembly GCA_036873755.1 of Hanleya hanleyi. NCBI lineage: Eukaryota > Metazoa > Mollusca > Polyplacophora > Lepidopleurida > Hanleyidae > Hanleya > Hanleya hanleyi. The sequence continues at coordinate 107,703 of JAVTVY010027879.1, forward strand.
GGCAGTTCTACAAGGGTTAGGTTATAGTGGCAAGGTTTTGAATATAGTTAAAAGTTTATATAAAGAGGTCAGGTTCAAGATAGGCTTCGGAGATGTTGAGACAGAGTTCATAGAGCTAAAAGAAGGATTGAAACAGGGTTATGTTTTGTCTCCATTATTATTCGCCTTGTATCTTGCAGAGTTAGGGAGGCGGTTATTATCATCAGGGGTGGGCATTAAGATAGGAAAACAAATTATGCCTGGGGTCTTCTTCGCAGATGATATTCTGTTACTAGCAGAAAAGAGAAAGGAATTGCAGATTCTACTTGACATAGCAGGAATATTTGGTTTTGAACGCAAGATCTTGTATAGTCCCATAAAGAGTGCTGTTATGGTTAGTGGACAAGTTAAACATGGTAATACTGAATGGAAACTAGGAAAAATTGATGTGAAGGAAGGTGAAGAATATGATATGGAGATAGGAGAGGTGGACGAATCCAAGTATTTGGGAGTTCAAGTGAGGACGAAGGGGAGTATTTTTGTCAGTCAAAAACAGGCAATGGTCAGAAAGGCTAAACAAATGCTCGGATTGATCAAGGCTATAAGTAGCAACTCCTGTAATCGTAGTATGTGTGCCAGGATACTTTGGGAGAGAGTAGCTATCCCCAGGATTT
>JAVTVY010027880.1:0-101212 GCA_036873755.1 Hanleya hanleyi
AAGTAAAGGATAAAGTGGCAAAACATACCAACCAAATCTGTGAAAGAACAGAAAGTAAAGGATAAAATGCCAAAACTTATCAACCAAATCTGTGCAAAAACAGAAAGTAAAGGATAATGTGGCAAAGCATCAAACCAACTTTGTGTAAAAACATAAAGTAAAGGATAAAGTGACAAAACCTATCAACCAACTTTGTGTAAGAACGGAAAGTAAAAGATAGTGGCAATATATCAGCCAACTTTGTGCAAGAACAAAGGATAAAGTGGCAAAATATATCCAACAACTCTGTACAGAAGCAGAAAGTAAAGGATACTGTGAAAAAAACATATCAGCCAACTTTGTGCAAGAACATAAAGTAAAGGATAAACTGACAAAATTTATCAACCAACTCTGTACAAGAGCAGAAAGTCAAGTGACAAAACAAGTCAACCAACTTTATTCTTGGATGAAGTGACAGAACCTACCAGCCAATTTTGTGTTAAGAACAGAAAGTAAAGGATAAAGTGACAAAGCATCAACCAACTTTGTACAAGAACAGAAAGTAAAAGATAAAGTGCCAAACCTATCAACCAAATGTGTACAAGAACAGAAAGTAAAGGATAAAGTGGCAAAACATATCAACCAACTCTGTACAAGAACAGAAAGTAAAGGATAAAGTGGCAAAACATATCAACCAAATCTGTGCAAGAACAGAAAGTAAAGGATAAAGTGGCAAAACATATCGACCAAATCAGTGAAAGAACAGGAAGTAAAGGATAAAGTGCCAAAACATATCAACCAAATGTGTGCAAGAACAGAAAGTAAAGGATAAAATGCCAAACCACATCAACCAAATCTGTGAAAGAACAGAAAGTAAAGGATAAAGTGACAAACCATATCAACAAAATCTGTGCTAAACAGAAAGTAAAAGATAAAGTGCCAAACCATATCAACAAACACTGTACAAGAACAAGAAGTAAAGCATAAAGTGGCAAAACATATCAACCAAACCTGTGTAAGAACAGAAAGTAAAGGATAAAGTGGCAAAACATATCAACCAACTCTGTACAAGAACAGAAAGTAAAGGATAAAGTGGCAAAACATATCAACCAAATCAGTGCAAGAACAGGAAGTATAGCATAAAGTACCAAAACATATCAACCAAATCTGTGCAAGATTAGAAAGTAAAGGATAAAATGCCAAACCATATCAACCAAATCTGTGAAAGAACAGAAAGTAAAGGATAAAGTGCCAAACCATATCAACAAAATCTGTGCTAAACAGAAAGTAAAAGATAAAGTGCCAAACCATATCAACAAACACTGTACAAGAACAAAAAGTAGAGGATAAAGTGGAAAAACATATCAACCAAATCTGTGAAGAAAGTGAAGGATAAAGTGAAAAAACCCATTTCACCTGTATTTAAAGGACAGAATGTTGAAACATATCAACCAACTCTGCACACGAACATAATCTAGAGGATAATGAATAGAATAGAATAGAATAGAGTAGAATAGAATAGAATATCTTTATTTGCTGATCACAGCGCCCTGAGAGGCCAACAATCAAATTTAATATAGAAAAATAGAAAAAATAAAATACTAATAACCCCATCCCTAGATTATATATGATTCCTTCCCCCTAATAATTAACCCCACAAAACATTACCACAATACTAGTTAACTTAAGTACTGTCAATGCCCAGCCGCTATTCCGGCCCAGGGGCGGAGGACAGTCAGACGGAGATGGCTTATTCCCATCTCCTACCGACGACCACCATCCGCCCCAGGCCGAAATCCCGGCTCGATGCGCCCTCCGCCAGGCGAGTGGGAGCAGGCCCAGTCCCGACCCCTGCCTGCCCACGGCTGACCCATCGAGTAGTGACAAAATATATACAATCAAAGTACATTAATACCAAACATGTCAACCAATTCTGTGTGAGTACAATAAACAAAGGTCAAACATGTCAACCAATTCTGTGCAAGCACAATAAACAAAGGTCGAATATGTCAACCAATTCTGTGTGAGTACAATAAACAAAGGTCAAACATGTCAACAAATTCTGTGCAAGTACAATAAACAAAGGTCAAGCAGGTCGACAATTTTATGCAAGATCAAAACCTACAGGACAGGTCAAAGACGAAAGTCTAAAAACTTATCTGTACAAACCATTCTATGCAAAAAATATAGAACATAGTACTAGAGGTGGTGGTAATGAGAGAAAAAAGATGTTAACCGATTGTGAGAAGGATTCATAAGTGATGCTCAAAGAAGTGTTTAACTAAAGTCAAACACTTTTGAGGGAGAGAAGATTTAGAGCATATCAAGCAAAAGAAATCCTATATTTGGCCATTGTAAACAGAACAGTCCAGAAATTACGATTAATTTTGAAAGTTGAAAACAGATTACCATGTTATTTTCATAAAGATAGTAAACTATAATTGTACATACTGCTTCCATGTTGTCTGCCTCTTTGACTGTCATATCTGTCATCCTGAAATTCACCAAAGTCCAAAGTCAATAACTCTGTTCACATGGGGCAGAGCGGACTTCGAGGTAACTGAAGATATGATTACATGTACCTCCCTCACAAAGATTTGCTGTTGATCTTTAACCCAGAAGTGAATGGGCCTAATCAGCTTCTTTGAGGATATCTTTTGATATAGAGATGACAAAATTATGAAATTACTGTATATGTTGGCAAACTATATATTGTGATATAAATACTAAAATTGTGGACTCCAAATATGCGGGGTTTGTATTTACAGCAAAATTTGTCCATTTGGCCTATCTAAATGCATGTTAAGATTCAACAGCTCAGTCAAGCGGAACATCGCTGCACTCGAGCACTGGTTGGTCAAACTGAGCTCTGACATATGCCCATGCTGATCTTAGGGGTATTTATTTGCAAGGCGCAATCCAATTCTCTGAATTTATGTAGATAGTAGCATATTATTCTGTGACATTACTACAGTGTAACCTTTCTACATGTATATTGAAGGTGAACTGCAGTTTTTCCAAGTTCTGCTGAAATGTCAGAAATCAAGACCTTTGTAGTTATAGTTATTTATGTGTGGTAAAAGTTCTGTGGATTATTTTCTTCCTCCGAGTATATGATAAGTCAAAACTTATACCAACAGAAAATTGGAGCCACAACTTTCGAAACTGTCATCAATTGCCTCCCAATGTAGCATGATGTAAAATGATACATTAACTAAAACTTCAATGAAGGAGACCTATATAACATTCTACAAGCAAAGAGAGACAAGCGATGTTAAGTTTTCAATATGGATTTATAACAGGATAACTTTAATATTGTTGCTGGTACAATTTAGAAAAATTGAGGTACCTTATAAACATTAAATGGAGGACATATTTCAACTAATTTGCTTCACTTTGGGTATGTGAGCTGTTTAAAGGTGAAATGCAAGCTTTTTAGATTCTTCTTTTCACATTTTATATAGGTTGAATAATGATAAAAATACCAGTCTATCTATTTCACTTGGTTTAATTTGAATTATCTTGTCTACTAGAATCTTTTTAAAAGTTGGTACCTCTAACACAGCTGAATTCAGATTTGCAAAACGTCATCGCTTATCTTTCCTTGATTGTGACGTCACGTCAGACCAGCCGCCCGGAGACTGAACGTTACAAGTATTGACGACCGGCCAGATGGTCTGATGTGACGTCACAAACGAACGTCAAACAAGGGCAGATAAGCGATGCGGATTTCATTTCTGAAATCGGCCGGGCTTGAGATGCCAACTTTGAAGCACTTTTCAGAAGCTACCAGGAGACAAAATACTTCAAATAAAACCAAACAGAGTATTTGGGCTGATATTCCCATCATTAACTAGCTCGCGAAGAATGTAAATAGGGAAATATGAAAACCTTTGCATTTCACCTTTAAGCATTACTGAATATCCTTAGAGAGATTGTCACAATCTGAACACATGCTGAAAGGAACTGAAATTTTCTTGTATATACAATAATATGCTGGAAGTTACACCATGATTTAACTGGAAATGATCAGTAACAATAAAAGTGGTTTTGAGAAACATCGAGAAAAGCGAAGAAATGGTGGCAATTAATAGGTGGGGAAAACATCATAGAAAAAATAATTCATGAATACTTACCCGTCTGCTCCGTCTAGTTCCCCGGCGACATTCTGATGTGGTTATCAATGTCAACAACAGCAGCGCTAACAGCAAATACACCCTCATCGTGAGGATATGAAATTCACAGATATTTCTATAAGTGTGTCAACCAGAAATTCCTCTTCCCCACTTGTGGTGATCAGCTCTAGAATCCACTTGGTAATCCAGAACAAAGTTTGATAGATAAATTCTGACTTGTTGTTGACCACCCAGGATGACAGAAGGCCAGTGGACACTTCAGATCATGAGCCAATGGACCACAGTTAAAGGGGTCATCCGCTAATACCTAGTAATTTCTGATAAAATCTAATGAAGCCCTGGACTACAGAAATCATGTGAATTTCCAAATAATTCTTGTCACAGGAATTTTTCAAAATACATAAATACAAGCACTTCTGCAAAAATATTTTTGCAAATGGTGAAATCGATTTTCTCCGATCAGCAGTCTTATCTAACTGGACAATTGACCGATGACCTCCTTGTGTGTTATCTCATTTAACAGCTTAATTAATAGGCCAGTGTTGACACCACTTGAAATCACACAAGAGCTGGTAAGCTGCCTGTGATAATAGTACTAGCATTATAAGATCCTGTTATCTCAAACATCTGATGAAGGCAGTCTTAGTGACCTCTACAACTCTACCACAAACAAGGGTTCAAGTTTCATAGTCTGGTGTAGTCTTACATTGAAGTATAAACAACACCAGAGAGAGAATTACCAATAGCTTCACTCCAATCTTAGGCATTTAATTCAAAAGATATAAATTACATAATTTCAGATTCACAAAACAATCGCCAGATAAGACTACTGGATGAAGGAATGTAGAACAGATGAGATACCTATGTTGTTTTAATCACCAGGGATCAATGAATTATACAAATGGATGCTTGAAATAAGATAAGCTTTATATTTTAGCTGTTTATATTGGAGTTTCTTACCATTGTCGAGTCTTGTGATCACACAATGAAAACGATTGAAACTCTTGTGGACAACTTAAGTAACAGAGCAGCTATAAACAAAAGGTTGGCTGCTCTATCATCTATGGGGCCAAAATCAACTGGGCGATTTTTAACATCTGGTTCAGTGGAGCACAGCAGATTTCCCTAAAAATCTTCACTCCTACTTCAGATAAACTTCCACAACTTGGTGAGTTGAAGTAATAGTACCCTATTTCTTCTAATTATTCAGACAGCAAAACTTAACTTCAGACATCTGCCGAAAGAAATTCTGCTAACATTCTACAAATTTCACTAGCTATCTTTTCAGTTCTTGGGATAAATAACATATCTAAGCCACAGTATTTAGACTCGGTTGGCATAAAAAGTCTGAAAGTGAGCTTTTAATTCTAAAAATGCTGTTCGAAAATAATTAAAAGAAATAGGGTACCTTCATAATATTCTTTTTGAAAGTTTTTTCCATTTACTTCAACGTTAAATTTAGGTTTTTCTCCACGACGAAAATCCTCCCGTGACGTCATTGTATCCGACACAGTTGTCATTTCCAGGTCATCGAGAGCAACAAACTGTAATCTCTCTAATGATTCGATCACAAGACTAATTTTTGCAATGATCAATTTATTAGAACAAGAAGTTGATGAAATGAGAAAAAAAACAGGACCAAAAAGAGTGACGATCACTAACTAGAGACAGAATCTCACAGTGATACAGTTGAATGTTATGGCAAACACTCTAATTATTCAATCCCCCTATCAAAATTCAATCACCCCCAATTTTGGGGACAAAATTCACCTGGAGGTTCTGATAAAGGAGATGATACGATAAGGTGGGATTTTGGCTTTTACGTGGAGCGGTTAAAATCGAAAGAATAAAATGTTCTCAAAATAATTGTGTTTTAATGTAACAACAAGAGAAAATATATGTAAAAGTTCTAGCTCGATTGCGTTATGATTGTAGTCATGACATGAAATTGAAATCCGCAGCATGTGCGATTTCGTGAAAAAAGGGTCTAAATCGAGTCATTTCAAGACACATTTAGACACGAAGGACCGCTTGGACCAAAGAGATTTTCCAGCAGTGGAGTTATAATGCCACCGCACATCAAGTTAAATTGTTTTTTGGTCCAAGGGGTCCTTCATGTCTAAATGTGCATTTAAATGACTGGAGTTAGACCCATTTCTCACGAAATAGTACATGATGCGGATTTCAGTTTCATGTCATAACGCAAACGAGCTAGAACTTCCACATATTGTGTACATATATATTTTCTCTTGCCATTACATTAAAACACAATTATTTATAGGACATTTTATTTTTTCGATTTCAACCGCGCCACGTATAGGCCAAAATCCTGCCATATCGTACCATTTCCTTTGATCACCCTCTTAAATCAGTGAAATAACGAAGAAATAATGGATTATTGTCAGTTTTCTGATCTAATTCCTTTGATCACCCCAGAATTTACGGTGGAAAATTTCACTTCCTGTGACTGAATTATTAGAGGGATTACTGTAATGGGGTGACTTCATTATTAGAGTATCAATATCAAAGTAACCGACAAATACTTTTATTGAAGAAAACTGAGACAGTAGAACAAATGTTCTTTTGTCAATGTATTTGTATATTTTAGCCACAGGAAAGTCCTGCAAAAACAGTGAATAATATCATGAACCGCTGCCACACTTCTAGGAGGAAGTAATTATTTTCCCTATTCCTCGTAATGTTAAATGACAGGATTTCATTAAAAGAACTCTACTGAAAGCAATAATTCCTGGACATTCTGTTTCATATCAAAATAGGTCAGTGATCACTTAGACGGTATGAAAACTTGGTGTCATCCAGTACCAATTTCAATGAAACAAGGTCGACCAGGTGTACACGATTGTAATACATGTAGTTCTGTGTTGAAGACAATATTGGAATTCAACTGGCCATAAATATTGCCACCGTGTGTTTATTACACGAAGGAATTCCATGAAATTTACAGACAATATTTTGGACTCACTCACCGATATTCCACCACCAGCATTTTATCTGAATATCAACCAATCGTAGGGCTGGTCTATCCATAGCCCGCGTTACAGTCCGACATTGCCTGACAGGCTGAATCAGAGAATTAGTCCTTTTTTTATTTTCGATCAACTGTGATGAGTTTTAAAGCAGGCATACTTTAAACTGTATATCTTTCTATAGTGAAGTGGCATGTGCAAACAACCAAAGATTGGTCAGAGGTCAAAGTTCACTAGCTGGCCTTGTTAAATTGGATAAAGAAAATTGTTGTCAGGTGATCGGGCCCCACATGTGCCAGACAGTTTTGGATCCACATGAAACACATCTTCTAGATACCTGGTCGAATGGTTGCAGAGTGTAATACAGCTAATACACAGTGCATCATTACAGTCTGCAACTTAGGGTAGCTAGACAAGTTCTCATAAAGCAAAGATTCAATGTTCTACCAAAATACATCCTGCATGCTTATATATATCTTGTTTTATTTCATGAGGGTAATTCTGTCAGTTGCAACATGAGGCAGCACCTAAAAGGTGCAACAACCCCTCAGCCAGACAGTTTTAGTCCGTGTATATTGGTACACAATGAATGGAAAATGCATATGTAAAAGCCTGAAAAATTTGGTTGAATGGAATGTTGGATGAATTGGAGAACTATAATAAATAGTTTGACATATCACGTGCAAAAAATATGGCGGAAGAACAAAAATATTCTAAACAAAAAAAAAAGGCTTCAAGCCATTCTTGCTTTGAACCCTAATGATAATCTGAACAATAATAAAAGTCTTCCGATTTTCAGTGGGAGCCATGTAATATAGAGTTTTTGATAGGAATACGAAGCTGCGCATCTAAAATCCCTCGGCTCTGGGTTCCAGCCATGTACTAATTTGAAAATATCAGGAACATCAAGCAGTCAAGTGACAAATATACAGATTATCAAAAAACTTGCAATCAGAAATGGCCGCAAAGTTTTCCGTCCAATCAGAGAAACTGGCAGTCATTACTTGTCTCTTGATGTATCTATGACGTATACCAAGCAAACTGAACACTTGAACAGTATCAAAGGATCAAAGATCATCATTGATTTTACATAAATTGAAAATGGCTGCCAAGGTTTCCATCCAATCAGAGAAAACATTCATTGTTAGTCTCTTGATGTACTGATGATGCATACAAAGTCTTGCATCAAACACTTGAACAGTACCAGAGGTATAGATTTTGCATAAATTAAAGATGGCAATACAGTTTCCACCTAATCAGAGAAATTGGTTGTCATTAATTGTAAGTTTCTTGATGTATCGATGATTTGTAGTTTCATATGAAGCACTAAAATGGTATCAGATATAGATCATTAATGATTTTGCATAAATTAAAATGGTCGCCAAGATTTCCGCCCAATCAGAGAAACCAGTTCTGTCATTCATCGTAAGTCTCTTGATGCAATGATGATGTATATAAAATTTTACATCGAGCACTTGAACGGTATCAGAGATAGAGATCATTAATGATTCTGCATAAATTAAAGATGAATGCCTATCCTTCCCGTCATTCAGAGGAACTGCTGTGGTTATTCATTGCGAGTCTCTTGATATATATCGATGCTGTATACCAAATTTCATATAGAACACTTAAATGGTATCAGAGATATACATCATTAAAAATTTTGCATAAATTTAAGATGGCCGCCAAGATTTCCGGCCAATCAGAGAAACCAGTTATGCCATTCATCATAAGTCTCTTGATGCATCGATGATGTTTACCAAATTTTACATCGAGCACTTGAACGGTATCAGAGATAGAGATCATTAATGATTTTGCATAAATTAAAAATGGCCGACCATCCTTCCCGCCTCTCAGAAGAACTGATGTGGTTATTCAATGCAAGTCTCTTGATACATCGATGCTGTATACCAGGTTTCGTATAGAACACTTCAATGGTATCAGAGAAATACATCATTAAAGATTCTGTATAGATTAAAGATGGCCGCCAAGGCTTTCACCCAATCAGGGAAACCGGTTTGGTCATTCCTTTAAAGTGTCTTGATGTATCGATAATCTGTACCAACTTTTACACTGAACAGTGAAATGGTTTCCGAGATACACAAGATTCATGGTTTCGCATAAATTAAAGATGGCCGCCAAAGTTTCCACCCAATCGGGTCCAGATTCAATAGGGTTCTGGGTCACGAGCATATGGATGTGCACGGCAAGTTGTATCGATAATCTATACCTAGTTTCACAATGAACAGCGAAATGGTTTCCGAGATACACAAGATTCATGGTTTCGCATAAATTAAAGATGGCCACCAAAGTTTCCATCCAATCGGGTCCAGATTCAATAGGGTTCTGAGTCACGAGCATATGGATGTGCACGGCACGTTTGGTGTGCCTAGGGTAAGTCATTGTAAAGATATCTTGGTAATGAGAAAGCTGTGATGGTTTCGCATAATTTAAAGATGGCCGCCAAAGTTTCCAACCAATCGGGTCCAGATTCAATAGGCTTGTGGTTGAACACCCAACAATCCTGCATACCAAATTTGAAGTCTCTAGAAGCAACGGTTTGGCTTCTAGACCGGTCACAAGAATTGTCGACAAATTTTCCGTGACGTTGCCATGGAAACCGCAAAATTCATCATAAATTACCCAAATTCGATAGGCTTGTGGCTGACCACCCAACAATCCTGTATACCAAATTTGAAGTCTCTAGAAGCAACGGTTTGGCTTCTAGACCGGTCACAAGAATTGTTGACGACTGACGACCGGACGACCGTACGACCCACCGGACGTACTTGCCGACGACAAGACCCCACAGCCTTATAGGCTGAGGGGTAAAAACTGTTCTTCCCGCCAGAGGCCCTCCAAAAAAATATACAAGTATGTACAACATATACAATCACGAAACACCGCGCTTTGGAAGATATAGTTTGTTGTTTTCAGCTGATCTTGAAGTGTGTGCAGTAATTTCATTAACATATTTAAAGAGAGAGTTGAGGTAAGGGAGACATGCATACGTGGTTGATGATTTTGAACATAAAAATAGCCTTCTGATATGTTATCCGTTCTTGTATGGTTAGCCATTCAAGTCCTTTAAAAAGTATTTTTGTTGGGGTTGAGTAATCTGCATGTTAAATGATTCTGGCTGCTCTTTTTTGAAGTTTGTAAATTCTGTCAGTCTGTGCAGTGGATGCATTGCCCCAAATTGTGAGGCAATAGTCCATGTGTGGGAGAATGTACACATAGTAGTAGGTGATTTTTGCTTCTTTGTTGCTTTGCATGCAAACGTGCAGAAAATCTATGTACATGTATAGAACAAGTTGATAATTTTTTCTAATGAAAAAAAATGTATTGAAGCTTTAACCTCAGACCTGTGATGCCAGAGTCTGATTACGATTACGTTGTATAATATTGACTAGTCCATTGTGTCTGACGTCCTATTGTCACATACGCTGTACAACAGTTGGGTTATGATGTTGGGGGTTCAATTTTTTTTTTCAAACTTCGACCATTCCCAAAAACAGTAAAAGGCTATTAAATTTCAAATATAATCTCTTACAACAATTTAGCATAAAAAAAATATGGGGTGTGGGGACCATTTGGTAGAATGTTTATTAGGTGCAATACTACAGTGTGACTGTAATACCTGAACCGTTATCTCACCAAATCCAATACAATTTACATGTACAGCTATATGTCACTCTCACAACTCTTCTTGCTATAAAAAATTTGCTTTGCATTGCAACTTAGAGGGAGAAAGAAGGATGGAACCATTTAGTATTTACAAGTAAATCTGACATAGTTTCAAAATGACAAAAAATATTACTCAAAACAGATTTTCTAATTGGTAACTCGCTTGCATCACAGCAAATTGTGGTAAGAAGATCTGGCCACAGTTATTGTGTATTAGTTACAAGTGTCCAATGGACACATAAATGTATTACTCATCTTAAAGTGATCGTAAACCCTCAAGTAAAGTTTACATCAAATGAAAGACCATTGGAAACAGTGTCTGAAAATAGTTTTTGTTATTTTTTACAATTTTACTACACAGAGTAAACTGCAAATAAAGCATGAGATTCTATGGTGGTCTGTGGGATCATATCTCTGTCCGATGACGTCACACTACCTTAATACATATATTTTAAACTTTGTATGTACTTTCTAATATAAACCGAGGAAATTAAATGCAAGATTCAAATTGACTCGGTACTTATGTGTTACCATACGAAAGTTAAGTATTTTTTGCTCGATTAGAAAGAATCGCATAAATGAAGTGAAATTGTATTTGGACACAGTTTGTCTTTCATTTGACCTTCACTTCATCGGCAGGTTTACTACCACTTTAAAGTGTAACTGTGGCACTTGCGTAAGTGTATGTCATATTCAAGATAACAATGTGAATAACAAAACATAGTAAAATTTGTCCCCAACATTTCACTCGTATTCTGTCTCCGAGGATTCAAAGGCAGCTTTCTACAGTGGGGGAGAAATCTGCACTGCCACTTTTGACATCAGAGAGGATGTTAACGACGTCATACTTTGAGCGTCCTACACCGTCTGTGGGACGTCGCAGCAATGCAGAGAATGGAACAGTTTTGTAACAACGTTTCATTGTAACATAGTTTATCGTTCCATAATAATGTCACAAGTTCCGACAGGCTTGTGGCACTGTGCTCTACAATAACGTTCGTAACACTGAAATTGTTAAAATTAAAGTTGTAAAACAAGAAACAGGTTATAAATTCTATAATTTGGAAGATTATCTTGGATACGACGTAAACTTGCAAAAGCACCACAGTTACACATTAAGCACATAACCAGAATGGAAACATCGATTATGTATAAACAAAGTCATTATCACAGTTGACAAAAAAACATCTGGTCTGTAGTGGACACATTCGATTATGTAAGAAGGATTCCAGGTCAGAATTAAAAAGTTGTTTGTTTGGGGTAACATAACCTTGCTACAAATCATGGGTCAGTAAGTTGATTTTTTGTTTTTATTTTTTAAATATATATATATATATATATTTTTTCATTTTTACAATATTGCTTCATGAGAGTGGAGACAGATGTGTTAAACAAGTGAAAATTTTACCATTCCTGCTTTACAAACATGTACTTTCCTGGTTTACATATCTAATTTCAATATAAGAGTTTCAGGAAGGCCCTATATTTCTTCGATGAATGAAAAAAAAATTCGTTAAAACATTTTCGGCAGGGGCCTCTTTGGTGGGTGGATAGGGTACCCCAAACAAACTATATTTTAATTTTGGCCCAATCACTGTTTATACAATCATTTCTAATTAAAAGCAAAGGCAGTATTATATAATTAAATAACTCATTACATTATCTGATAGTCAATAATTTTATTGCTGATTTCCTGTCCTTTTCTTCCATCTATACTTTGCTTTGGCAATTTCGTACTTGTCTCTGATTGGAGTTTCACTTTCAGTCGGTATTTTAGGAATACGTAGAGTCCGTCTGACTTTGGGTAGCATCAGGATCAGATTCTGGAACAGGCCAAATAGACTTGAACAGGTCCAGTACAGGCTCATACACTGTGGAGTCAAACGAACCATGAGGACTGTTAAAGTGAACGTAAAGGCTGAGGCAACATGCACTCTGTGGGAAAGAACTACATTGAAAGTATCAAACAGCGGCAACAAATATTTCTTGGAATTTTTCTGCACCGAGTAGGAAATAAATTATCTCCATCGTATTATCGTTCCCCGGCCACCGCCATGTTAGCTATCTCACATCAGAGCAGTGGCGTTGTATCACCTCGGAGCTCTCTACTTTGAGGAGTTAGAAAGCATACTAAGCATGTAAACATAGCGATCAATGTACGAGGAGGATAGCCCGACTTCAAGTTCTGATGAAGAGACAAATGAAGGTTTACAGGGTTACCAGTTTGAACCAAAATGTCGACGAACATAGTGAGTAGCTCATGGAACGTTTCAGCTCGGTAAACACTTGCTGGAGACATGCAACACAGTCAAAAGATGCTTGAAACAGCCGAGCTCTCCACCTCCGCCATTACAACTCGTGTTACAGCAATGCCACAACAAAGTGTACTACGTCACAGTCAAATATCACATGCTACATACAAGCGTTTTCATTGGCGCAAGGCTACTCAATACACGGACATGGCCGACACCAGTCGATTGTTGCACCAGTCAATAATTCCGGTGTTTGGAATTTTTTTTGGAAGGAAAAAAATCACAAAAAAATATTTGTTGCTGCCAAATGATACTTTTAATATAGATCTTCCACACAGTGTGTGTTGTCGCAGCCTTTAAATTCACTGTAAGTGATTTAATACATCAACAATAGAACAATTCCCAATCTACAACATACAACCCTCGTCGTAACCATCACATTTGGTCCTGGTCAATTTGTCCTAATAATGAATTCGTTGTTATAATGAATAGACAATGGGTGTACCATAGTCCAAGCTTCCTCCAATCCCTGGTCATGCAGTTACTGATAATTTTCCTTTTCCATCAGACCCTTCCTTTCTAAACTAATATGGCCAATTTTCTTTCACTTTTTCAAAATCTTGCTCCGACTGACCTAGTTTCTACAGAATATGTGGCATCTCGCCGGCCATAACGTTTGGGGTCAAATTATCATGTGAGAACACATGCCCACATGGTCTTTCCAACTTCTAGTCTTCTGTCTTTTGCTTGAATATCCAAGTGACCAATTTACCTATTACTTGAATTAGCTTCATCACTTATCTCAAAGAAAACATTGATGGTACATAACAAAATCTATTGCTACAGAAACAATGTGTGACAATACAAGTTTATAGGTAGCTTAGGTGCTCAGAATTCTTATGGTGTTGTAATTCCAATGATACAAAATAAATCACACCTAGAATTTTTTTTAAAAAAATGACAAATTATTTGGCACATGTCCTTTGTAATTTCCAGTATATTTCACAAATATTGCAGGTTTTTCTTCACGAAATACAGCGAGGGAGCACTTATTTGTCCCACTTTATGCTTGTGACCTATGCTTGGGGACGTCAAGTATTATGTATGCAAAAAATTTGAATTTTTGACCCCTTTAGCTCCTCTCTAACTTACGCAAAACTTGACCCAATGTACATAATACAAAATACAAATTTTATGACCCCGCCTCCCCCCTCTCTGCAGGGGGGAGGCAGGGTGACAAATTGACAAATATGTACAAATACTTGACGTTAAGCCGAGCGTAGAGCACAACGTCTTCTTCAGCTGTAACATCCTTAACCATCTCTGCTCCTTTTAGAAATGCTGATTGGCTGAGAGCCATGCAGACAAAAGCTGTGCGCCTCGGTTTCAACCCCAATGCAATCAGAGGGTATATCTGATAGTAGGAGGTATACAATCTGATGCCATGAGAATTCATGGATGTTATATACTATAAGTTATACCAGGCTATTGCGTGGGTATACAGCACGTCTGGTATTTCGTCGAGAAGATAAATATTTTCATGACATGCAGCGTTGATTCCTTTTCATCTGTCTCGTGATGATCAATAAACTGGATGAAATGCTTAGCTGGCATTCTGTCGTTCATGTTTATGTGGTATAGAAAGCTTCCGATGATATCATTTCTTATCTTCGTCCGGAATATACGCAATTTCCCTCACACAAATTGTTGCCGCGCGCACAAACTTGTGCAGACAAATTCATCTGAAAAAGTCTTTGTCTGCAGGTGCTGCACGCGCGTCCATGACTGCGTTGGTATATGAGCATGCACGTCCTCAACAGCATTGGTATAATACAGAATTCTCAAATTGGTATACCAACTGTGGTCAACAAAGAATTGCAATACGGTCTGATACACTAGGCCAATCAACCAATCAGAACCCTACAATTTGCTCTGAAATGTGATAAAAGACATAATCCAACTTACACTGGGTAGAGTTGCTGCAATAGGAATCATAACAATACTGGCCCCTCTCAAAACATATGTTATAATTCTCTGCATTCTTGTAGGATCATTCTTGTTCAAGCTATGCATCTGTAAATGAAGAAGAATTAAATTGTTATACATGAACAGATGAAAGATCAGCTTATAAGAATAATTCTATAACACTTGTGTCAATAACACTGAGCTAACCGTGCATTTATTACACATTTTAGCATGGTTATGTGAAATCAACACCCGTCAAGTGCAGGTGTTCATTGGGAGATTCCATTTCACAAGTCGGATGAGGAAAGGGACGTCCGCTTTCATACAAGTAACAATCGAATAAAACAAACAAATAAATTACAAGATGAAATTTGTTTGTCAAGTTTAACTGTTGTTTCTATCGTGAAATTGATTAACAAAGTGACACAAATAGACATGTATCACTCCCCATTTGAGAGACCACATAAACTCGTCCACTGACACTGGCCCAATGCCAACCAAGAGGGAAGCATCAGTGGATGAGTTTTTTCAAGAAAGGGGAGAAAGGTGTCAAAGTTTAAAATATGTTTTCAACCTTTCATTATAATTTTTGTTGATAATTAATTTGAGTAGTGCAATAGAATAGAAATAGTGTTTTCATAGGCGTGCTCAATGTTTTGAAGCCCGCGCCCGGAAATCTATAAACTTTCCCACACATTATTTAAAACATTATTTCTTAATTAACATCTATCATCTATACTATTAGGCAAATAAGGACAGACAATTATACACCAATAGAGAGCATCTGTGTTATTACTGCAGACACGAACTATGTACATAACCAGTCACAATCAAGGGTGATTTTCACATGATCATAGCCACATCAGGGGAGATAACTTGTGACTACAGCAGTCACACAAGGGGAGATAATTTGGGTACAAGAAAAAAAATCACATCAGGAGGGATAACTTGTGTACATAATTGGTCACAAATGGGGGAAATAACCTCAGTACCACAACTGTGTTAACCATAGTCAGAGTAGGGAGGTAAAATAATAACAGGTTCGAAGTAAATAAAATTGAATACAGAGATAGGAGAATTGAGAATCTAGAAAGAATCAATGACGAGGACGAAGGCTTTCTGCATGAAAAAGCATGAACTAATCAGTGTCAAATCTTAGGGTACATGATCTATTTATTCCAGCCGAGGCTGAAGCTTCTCTAGATTCACAGGCAATTTTTTTTAAAACTTATGAGAGACGCTTTTTTTTTATCTTCTTATTTTTGATTCTTTCACACAGACCAAATATATCCATCTTTTCTGGTTAACCAATGCAATAGTTTAATACAATGCTCTTTGAGTTCCTTTGAGACAGAAATGAATAAAAAGTTTTAAAAAATGTAAAAAAAAAATATTATTTTGTTTTGTACATTTTTTTTTGTGTGTTGTCAAAAAAAATGGTCCTAAAAAAATGGGGCGGTAGTGCCTGTAAAGCTAGTAAATTAATTCTGTTCAGCCTTACCTCAAGAATTAGTAAATTCAGTATTCCTAGACTGATGGGAAGAAGCCAGGTGCTGTCTGGTACCGCCAAGTTAGTAAACCACAGCATTCCTTCGGTCGTCATCTCGGGACATAGTATTGGTACATCTGTTGACGGAGATAATCAGATAATACAGTTTCAAACATCTAGTGAGTAAGTAGGATTTAACATCGTTTCCGGCAATTTTTTAATCATATCACGACGATCCCTGTACATATGTGCCAGGACATGAGAGTGCCACAGTTCCTATTATCCAGGACATTGATCAGCTCAGCCATGTCATCCATCCCAGTATCGACCGGGCTCAATTCTGCTGAACTTCAGTTATCTAAGTACATACAGGGACATACACTCGCTTCTCCAAAAATACGATTAATATACAGTAATTCCCCTACAGATTCCATCACTCAATTAGGATTCAATCAGCCCCTATTTTGGGAACAAAATTCAATCAGTTACTCTGATAACTTTGACTACCCTCAAAAATCAGCAAACAATAGAGAAATAATGGATTATATGCATAATTTTCGCACCAATTTGTCAACTTCCTGTTCCCATAAATTTCATCACCTGCTGTTTTTGGCGGGAGATTTCAGTTCCTGTGATTGAATTATTGGAAGAATTACCGTATCTAAAGGGCGAGTGAGTAAATATGATTTAACGTCGCTTTCAACTATATTTCAGTCATATCACGACGTTGAGTCCTATTCCTCTTCACACCCGGGAACCACACGGGTGGGGTCCTATTCCTTTTCACACCCGGGAACCCTACGGGTGCCTCAGTTAGTCGCCTCTTATGACAAGCTGTCTGAGGAGCTGAGGCCTATTCTTACCATGACCTGCGGCGTGCAAAATGACATCCCAGGTCAATCTCCAGAAGCCCCACGGGGCTACCGTATTTAAAGAGGTAGTAGCATGAGTTTAATTGTTCGGGTAAACTGAACTGCATGATCACTTGCAACATTTGCCAAAAGATTTTGAAGTCGTGAAATCTTGTATTTCATGATACAGGGACCAATATTGTCAGATTCTTCAACATTAAAATGGAAAATGACTGAGATGACGTCAGATAAGGTGACTAGGTGTCCATGACGTCACGTTAGAAGCTGTCATAGAGTGAAGATCGAGCATGACGTTGCAAAGCATGATGCCCGGAATGCCAATGTGCATTTTGTGACATCTCGGGCACTGGAGCCAAGTACAGGTGCGGTCACATTTTTCAGAGAATGCCAGAAATCTGATTTCAATGCCTGTGATATTAAAAAATGAGGTCACAGAAAAAGTAAAACGTTCACCATAGTTGATCTCAACTAGTAAATAACTTTTATCGAAATATGTTATTTGCTGAATATGTTTTAAATGACGCTACTACATGTTTAACTTATTTCAGTGGCATTTAAAAGCTGGGAAGAGTAACAAATAAAACTTTCTTTTGAATAACAAATTAGACAATGCTATTTTATTGGCAATGTTGCAATTCAGGTACCAGCAGCATTTCTAAACCTATGAAAATTCTGAAAGAACATTTAGTTGAATTTCGCCAGTGCAATAAATTTATCGCAGTTTTATTTTTTATATCTTCATCACTTGTAATTCATTCGATGAGCAGGGCCTGATCTCGACTTTTAGTTTAGGCACCCATATATGGCGGAGACTGTAATAAGTTATAGTGAAATAGGCCTCGATGTGGGACTGTCGAAGCTCATGGAAGCTGTGGGAGTATTAAATGTTTCAAATACAGCCCGATAACTTAATAATTGGCAACATTACTTGCATTAGTATTGGTTTCAGCCTGTTCAGAGAGGGGATTTGTTATAAATTTTTATTTTTATTTTTTTTCGTTGGGCGCCTAAATTCATGGTGCCCAAACCCGTTATAATGGGCTCAAAAATGGCCTGGATCGGTCCTGGATGAGGAAACCCCAGGTGATTCGATACATTTACCAGTTTTATAATACATATTCTAAGACACAAAATTGAAAAAAATTACATGTACATCAAAACATATTTTGCAAAATCAGGACAGGGCAGAGTCGGGAGACGAGTAAACAGAAAAATACCTGCTTTATATGGCCTGTATCCACTCATGTTACGTAGGGCGAATGACATACACACCCACATAGGTATCTGTACCCACATGACCAGAGAGACTTTGAATGGATGGCAGTTATCACGGATATACAGCTTTCGCGTCAGTTCATTCATCTGGAGAAATAAACCATACTTTTGCAGTACAGTATTCCTGAATATCAAATGGACAAAGTTAAGAAAGTTGCAGACAAATCCAATTTCACGTCTAAGTACTGCGCATGTTTCTGCGCATCTATCAAAATGGCGCTATTTAGAAGAAATTTAATGGAAGATGAAAATATAAGCTTCTAAATGAGCAGTTGTGAAAGGATTTTTGAATTAGATAAATGTGTTTTCCAAATTTCGAAGCAATACAATCTCAACGAACTAACGCTGACAAGCTGACTTAGCGAAATCGCAGTAAATTAGCCTCATGAACATGATTTTTCCATTTTGGCATCCTACTGTCTTGAAGAGAAGTCTGGTGACCCCTCATTTTCATTAGATTTTCTGATTCCGCGTTGTTCTAGAAAACTATTGAGGCATTTTGGAGAAAATGACATTTTATCTTCTCAGAAAATATTAGCTTTTTCAAGGAAAATAGAGGCATTTTCCATACAATTCTTATCTAATCCCATATATCGGAGAAGGGCTAAACCATGATAGTATACATGTACCATATAAATTCCTAGATTATGCAAAATTAAGTCTGGTGACCCCTGAATTTTATCCTTTATTTTGAATTTTGAAGGTTTGCTCTATTTCTTGTCGAAATATAAGAAAAATGACATTTTATTTTCAAATTGTCTGGAACCTCCTTAAAGTGCAACCGTGGCACTTGTACCAGTTTATGCATATTAATTAAAGACAACGATGTGAATAACAAAACGTAGTGCAGTTTTCCCAC
Organism: Hanleya hanleyi; assembly: GCA_036873755.1. Classification (NCBI taxonomy): domain Eukaryota; kingdom Metazoa; phylum Mollusca; class Polyplacophora; order Lepidopleurida; family Hanleyidae; genus Hanleya; species Hanleya hanleyi. The sequence goes on from JAVTVY010027880.1 coordinate 19,502, forward strand.
AACATTTCAGTTGTATTCTATTTTGGATGATTCAAAGGCAGATTTCTACAGTGGGTGAGAAATTTGCGCTGTCTCTTTTGACGTCAGAGATGACGTTAACGACGTCATACTTCGAGCGTCATGCACCGTCTGCGGGATGTCGCGGTAATGCAGACTGGAACAGTTTTGTAAGAATGTTGCGTTGTGACGTGGTTTATCGTTCGATAATAACCTCACAAGTGGAACCTATGTATACCGACCATGCTTGGCATCCGATATAATGCCCGTTTTGACAGGATTCTGGTTTAGGTTTCAAAATACCTTAAATTTAAGTGCAGGGACACAAGATAATATCGGTATTTAGAGGTTGGTCAGTTTACCAGGAATCGCTGTTTGAAATGATGAACAGCTAAAACAGGCCTCCTAAATTTTCCAAGTAGAGTGATTTGCTCTCCTATAATTGAACCCCTTAAAATTACTTACATAATGTTTGTGAGTGCATCAATGTGTAATGGTACAATGTAGTATACAGGGCTTTATATTACATGTTCTTCACACCTTTTAAGGGTGTGCCCAAATTAAATATGCCCAAATTATATGAAGTTTGGGGAGAGAAAGAATTCTAAAAATGGACAAAATATGTTGTTTGTTGGCAAGTACTCAACAGGAAACTAATAACTGGTTACTTTTTTGACTTTTTCAGCAATTTGCATCCTGTTATTAATCCATCTTACATGTATTTTTAATTTGGGCAATTAGCGTAATCTAATAGAGGGTGTGCCCAAATTAGCGTAATATAAAGCCCTGGACTATATACAAGTAATAGCAATTTCATTTACACTCTATAAAAAATAAATAAATAAAAATTCAAATGTTTGTGAAGCATAGCTCCAGAGTTGCATTTCTACATTTAAATAGAAAACTTTACATTTTAGTAGCAGGAATCTGAATTGCTAAACTTATATAAAATAATTTTTTTTAAATAATAAAAATACTTTGCAATGATAAAACAATATTTTTGTTGAAATATGCAAAGAAATATTAAGCTGTTCACGAAAATGGATGTCCTACAAAATGCTCATAATGAGGAGAAAGTGTTACATGTAGTTGAGTACAAGACTGTCCTTAAGTTGATTTTAACTCTTTTGTGAAAAAGGTAGAAAAGTAACACACAGCTGCCCTGTGCTTTTCATCCTAAAAAACAGGAAAGTTGGAAGGATTTTACTTTATTAAAGTATACTTTGATTAAATAAAGGCAGGGAAGGACTGGAAAACAATACTTGGGAAGTCATGAGGTGAGACAGGCAGCATCATATCAAATAGCTTTTAATAATGCAGCCCTACAATGGTGCTTGATGGTAAAAATTATAACAACAATGTTAACAAAAACTGAATCGAGGTGCGCAAAAATGACGCTCCTCAAAAGTAAATTAGGTGCGCGATGGAGCGCAGGCGCGATTGTGCTTCTCAAAAGGCCAAGCCTGGTTCACCCAGGTGTGGGTTTACACAGGTTTCACTGTAGTTAATTTTCCTTTGTATTAGTTTGAGTCCGCAGTATTTTGCGGAAGCATTACTCACAGTAGTAGAGAATTTCCATCTGGCGAAGGATTCCTTCCATCCATAAATTTTCACAGCTTGATTCATTTCCAACTTCAGTCTCTGCTGTAGCTGAAAGATTTCTGGCTGAAGGTTCTGCAGCTTAGCCATAATATAGGCGGAGTAAATGGACAAGGGCAAGGTCACACAGCCCCTCAGAAGTAAAGTCGTTACAGCAATACTTGCCCACCATGGTAATCCCGTCGCTGTGTGAATCTTCTCCAGTACCTCTTGTGCAAAAGCTATGGGTGGAGATTCTGGAGAGAAGTATTTGTCATATATTGTACTAGAAATGGGCCTAAACTGATGATGGTGAAAACATGATGAACACAGGTTCTTGTTTAAGAGGGATCGCTCTCTCGTGTACACTGAAAACAGAGGCCTTGGTTGTTCACTGATGTGACATTCTCCTATCTGTTGATAGTGTCTTGAATGGAAAAACTTGCACTGTGGTCTATTGATGACAACTTGGTCGTGTATCAACTCCAAATATTGCTGAAAAATAAAACAGAATCAAGTCAACCTCAAATGCCATTTTCACTTACAAACTACATTTATTCATTAATAAAGTACAGCAGACCAAATGTAAGCATAGCTTAGTGGACACCTATAAAATATTATGCTATCATGTTGTCACTAGGTCAAGCTGTCTGAAAGATTTTTAATTTACAAAAAATATCATTTGCATAGCAGTGTACATGTGACCTAAATTTCATATTTTCACAGGTCAAGGCAAAAAATGTTGAAAACTCTTCCATGACTCATATATGCCTTTTGTTCATAATCATATACGATGGTAGTTAAAAGAGCTTTCAGCTATGACCAGTTGAATATGATAGGAAATGGACATCAGGTCAAATTTCAATGACCTATATTTCACAAAGTTGCTGACCTAGATATGTGTAATCTGATAGCCAACAGTTTTCCATATAGCCTAAATCACCAGGCCAAATTTCAAGAAAATCGGTGACAATCATATTTGGTTGATTTGGTGTGCAATTAATTATTATTTACTTCCTGTAAGGTGGCGCTAGTGCTCCAACAGGTAAAGAAGATGTGGCATCATAAAACGAACAATTATACATTGCCATTGTGACGTCCTGAAAAATGAAATGAGCATTCACCAGTTACCTCTTGGTACACGTAGCCACCTGGTGTCAGTTCGAGCTGGCGAACCCCATTCACAGCTGATAGAATGACACTACCAAAATATATTAGATGGGGAAAAGAACATCCTTAAATTTGATACGTTTAAGGATAGCTATCCCCTTAGAGGCAGTTTTTGCACCCCCGTGACAATTTGTCTTCTGTACCAATAAATACAAGATAACCATAATAAACTATATATTTTATAAAAGCGTATATCGTAGGGATTCCACCTATATGATTTGTATAACCGACACTGCTATTGTGTAGCAATTATTCCAATTTAAATTAATTCAAACGAAAACAATAGCGTCCATTTTTCAATTTAAATTTCATGAAAACTGTTGATTTTGTTTAAACTTTGATGGTATACCTTGATAGGAGACAACTTGAACTAGTAAACACTATCTCATTTTTTAAATTTTTTGCCTGGTTTTCTTTTTACAGCAATTTTACTAAAATAAATTGGAAAAACGTACTATTTTACGATCATCTGTCTTTAAAGTTGAATAATTAAAAAACAAAGCCAAACTTACAAAAAGTGAGATAAAGTTTACTAGATCACCTCATAAGTAATCTTATAAGCATGCCAAGTTTCAAAAGCGTAGCATGGATACTTTTTGAGAAATAAACGTTTAAATCTCGGATTTTGTAAAAAAAATGAAAGGCTAGAAATCGGGCAAAATGTGTCCAGCTGAACATCTGAAGAATTAATCTTAATTTTTTTGCTTTGATTATATTGTCAAATACATTTTTTATCTGTCTTATGGGACCTACTCGAATTCCTATTTATTTTTGATAACTATTACACTAAGTTTATTCATCAATATGCTTTAAAACCCAATTTAAACTTTAAAAACTTGTTCAGGTGAGAAATGTTAACACCTTTGCTAATTACTTCACGGTGGGTGTCTGAGTGTGAATTAACAATACAATAGGCACTCAGACAGCTTTAAATGACTTACAATAGACATTAGCGTGAAAGGTTAATCTCATCCCAGCTGGATATCGGACCACCTAAAAGGCAATGTATTTAATTTTTTCAGTGCCTCAGAAACTAAATTTTTATACTAATATTGAAGCACTTCTACTTAGAATTTTGATTTAATTTTTTCACCACTTGTTAGACAAAATAGTGAATATTTGAATGAAGAAATAAAACAAAAATGACCAATTTTGACCCTCTAACGGGATAGCTATCCTTAACTGATTGAGTTCAATTTTGGGAATGAATATATTATAACTGAATTCATGCATGCACTTAAACATGTATTTCGAAATCCCAAGATAGTAGCATCCTTTAGAGTAGGACATTAATTTTTGATATCATATTATTGATCAACCATGAGGGGAGCTAATCCTGTCTGGTGCCAAATTCAAGGGCCATAACTCAGTTTAGGTTACTATAGGATATGAAAAATTAATTTTGTTAGCTGTGTATGGCATTACCCAAATTCGTGCGGATCAAACATGGCTCCCTCCTTATGCCCATGTGAGCGAACATGTGGCACTGATCCGCATCGGAATATCAATTTTGACAGAAAAACATATGAAAGGGTAATTTACAATATTTGGAAGGGTCAACATATTCCATGTTCCTACACAAGACATAAGCAAAACTATGGGCGGAAGCCCCACGGGGCGGCAATTATTTGAAAGTCATGTAATAGGAAAGAATATCTTATTGGGTGTAGGCCCCTATTCTTATTGAATATAGTAAAGTAAGATGTCAAAATGATCATTGTTCCATGTCTCACTACAACATGTCTGACAAGCAAGTATATAAGAATAAATAAAAAATCCACAAAAACAATTGTTCTTAGGACTGCCAGTAGAAGGCCACAAAGAAAAAACTCCCAACATTGAAAAATGCTTTCAAAAAGTCTTGATTGTCTCTGCAACAACAAAGATCATGTTAGAAAAGAGAATTGCAATGAAAAATATTTTTTAAAGATATTTTATCATTTACTATGGCAATTAGTGTCAACCAATATGACGTACCGTCCAAAGCTGTATGGAGTTACCCAAGAACATTGTGAGTCAGGTACACCCATCACCAAGCTGTCCCCCCCCCACCAATAATTATTTTTCTTACCCCTTGAGCTAGGGGGCTGTAACTTACCACACTATACCCTTGGGCCAAGCTCTACCAGAAAATGTACAAAAAGTCCAAGAGCATCACTTTGATGAGGTCCCAATGATGTCATTTTCAAAAACAACATTTTTTGGTCAGAATTTTTGGAATTTTACATTCATGCAATGTCGCCGCACAATTGTTTACATTTGTCCAGATCATATTGAAAATCAGAACTCGCATTCCAACTTAATATTTTTTTGAGTTTCACAGTCTCTCTGAACATGTTGGAGAATCCCCTTTAACAGTGTAACAAATTGTTTATGCTATGTCGCTCAACTCTGCAGTAAGTCAAAGTTTTGAACCCTCAACGTGTTGAGGCCCAAATTTATTTCAACTTGAAGAAAGTCTTATATTCCAAATAAATTTACCTCCTGGCACAAGGGAGCTCCTTGGATTACCTCTCTTACATGTTCCCGCATTCAACCCATTAACGGAAGTCACATCTTATCCCATGACTGGTCAGGCACACATTGCTGTAATGCGGCCCAATATTGTCAAATCGGATTAGGCCGCAGTATTTATGCAAAACATGTGGTGCCAACGATTTGCATATTTTTGCTGTCTGAATGGGTTTTCTCCATCTTGACTGCAGCATTTATATATGTGCGACTTGACTCTGGCGACCTACATGCAACCTGTACAGCATTCACTATTTAAATTGAGGCCTGAAACATTTTGTGAATTGGGGGAAATGCTCTGGATTCTTTCTATTCAACCCCCACTGCTTATTGTGGTACATTCATACCAGGGCTCGAAATTCCCACAAGCCCGGTAGTCTGTGGCTGGTGAATTTAGAACTTGGCTGGCTGAATTTACTTCTAGATTAGCTAACCATCCCAACTTTTAGCTGGGATATTTTAAAGAATTTTAGCTTTGTATAATGAAATCTACCAGCCCGGTGGTCTAACAAAGTTTTATGGTAAATGGCCTACATACACATCCTGTCATCTTTATACATGGTATTAAATGGAGATGAATAATCAAAGGACACACATCTGTGGTTTGATCCAGATGTCCATTCACACAAAATTTCTAGACAGAGATAATAACTGATACTGATATAATATATATTTTTTAAATACTTCCCAAATTAATTTTCATGTCTTAACATAGTCTTTGTTGCAGCAGCAACAATATAGAATTTTCTTAACTGCTTTTCAATTGGATGTGTTTTACAATTTGTGCTGACAAGATTTTCTCACTTGCATGCCAAACATGTTACAACTTACAGTGGTATTCTCCATGCCATGCGACGCAGAACTGAACATTTTGATATACATGTATGACTTCTCTATATTACGGAGGATTTTTACCCGAAAATCTGATTAATCAAATTTCCCCAGCCCTTGTAAGTCTTTAGCGATTTCTTCCCAAATATTTGGAGTAAGGCCTTAGAAATTCACCCAAGTGTCGATCTGAGCATGAGAAAAATATTGGAAGAAAAAGATCGGAAATTCATGACCTTCAATTTCCGATATCGGAAATTGAATTCTCGATATCGGGAATTCAATTTCCGATATCGGAAATTAGAATTTTCGATATCGGAAATTCATATATGAAATTCGGGGACAATTCCCTAAATCGGAAATGCAATTTCCAATATCGGAAACTGTCACTGAATTTCCGATATCGGAAATTCAGTGACAATTTCCGATATCGGAAATTGAATTCCCGATATGGGAAATAAATTCTAATTCCGATATCGGAAATTGTCACTGAATTTCCGATATAATTAGAATTTCCGTTATCGGGAATTCAATTTCCGATATTGGAAATAGAATATCGGAAATTTGGAATAAAAAGCACTTTGGCTTGCCATATACAAGTGTCAAACAATGCAATCGGTGTGATATTAGCCCAATATGAAGTTAAATTCACCTGAGTGAAAAATTAATATTAAAAAACTATTTTGGTTAAAGGTGAACTGAATAGCTTTCCAAAGTTTTGCTAAAATGTCAAAAAACAAGAACTTCTATAGTTGTTACAAATATGTGTGGTAATAGTTCTGTGGGTTATTGTTTTATTTGGGGTATATGAGAAGTCAAAACTTAAACGAGAGCCAGAACTTTTAAAAACGTCATCGCTTGTCTCCCGTTGTTTTTGGAACGTCATGACGTTATAGTAGTCCTCGCTCATTCATCCGACGTAGCATGACGTCACATTTAAATAAAACTTGAATGAAGGAGACCACTATAACGTCATAACGTTCTACAAACCAAGAGAGACAAGCGAGGCAAGTTTTCAAGACGGATTTATAACAGGATAACTTAAATATTGTTATTAGTACAATTTTGCAAACTATATTTGCCCCAAAAACGTATAAAAGCAACATTTTAGATAAAGTTAAAAACTTTGCAGTTCACCTTTAATATTTCCACTTGTAGGTACTACTTGGGGGAATTTTTTTCAATTTGACGCCACATTTTCATGTGCAATGCAATTTCCGATATCGGAAATTGTCACTGAATTTCCGATATCGGAAATTGCGACTCTAGGTTTTGTAAAGCTTCCAGAGCTTTCATTTCCGATATAGGAAATTCGGTGACAATTTCAGATATGGGAAATTCTATTTCCGATATCAGAATTCTATTTCCGATATCGGAAATTGAATTCTCGATATCGGAAATTGCAATTCCCGATATCGGAAATTGCAACTCCCGATATCGGAAATTAGAATTTTCGATATCGGAAATTGAATTTCCGATATCGGGAATTGCAATTTCCGATATCGGAAATTCGGGGACAATTCCCGATATCGGAAATTCAATTCCCGTTATCGGAAATTGTCACTGAATTTCGATATCGGAAATTGCAACTCTAGGGTGCACTCCACACTTGCCACGGTTTCGTACAAAATGGTGTCTCCCTAATTTTATAATAGGGAAGGTCGCCCGATTTTGACAGCAAGGTAATTCTTCTTACGGTAATTTCCCTATTAATTCACGATGTAGTGATGAAACTCAGCACTCCAAAAATTGGCTACTTTCGAATTATTTGTTGAGCGAATTCTAGAAAAACGCGAGTGTTCGAATTAAATGTCGCGCCGACTTTCACGGAGAATCCAAAATGGCGGACCGCTTCGCCGTGGTCGTAGTGATCGTATTTATTACCGTGTATTAACTTTGATATCTCATCAGTTTCCATAAAATGCAGTGTATGATGTCAGAAAATCTCCTCTACCCTGATAAAGGCGTCTAATTTTATTCGAGGAAGTCGAGCATATTTATCGAGTGACAAGTTCAGCACGATCGTGCAGATTTTTGAGCTGATGTCCGTAAATTCGCGTCCATAATAACATTGTAAAAGTAGGCCAAAACATTGAACGTATTCCATCCTTTTTGTTCAGTATTAGCTATGATCTATATTATGAAACCTAACTGACATGGAATTGAATGAATATTCTGGAAATATAAAACTATACACATATTAGAGTATTCCATGTTCGAGTCGTTCGGTATGTCGACGTTGTTGTTGTGAACCCTGAAAATGAACCAACGGCAAATATGTGTAGGATTGTATCACGAAGTTCTAGACAGATTAGCGGACTGTCGTAGACTTTTTGGTCTTCACTGTGCATGATTTTACACACACCATCCAGGACTTGAATAAATATCCCGGACCTATGACACGAAATTAATGTTGAATTAACGGCGGATTGTACAAGAGAACCGAGTGTCAGTCGGCAATACACGTTTCAATTGGTTTGTTTCAAGCATGAGAATATCTATTACGGTACCGGTACTGTAACAGTTTACTAAAAGTAAAAGTCGAAGTATGATATCGTTCTGAATATTAATTAAATACTGGTATGTTCTCATCTCCGAAACTTTACCTATTGCCATTTAAATGTTTCTCAAATTTGTTTAGCATATAGAGTAATGGAATGGCGATAGCGATGTTTTGATTCTTAGTGTAAAAATGCGCGGTGTAATTCCAAAGAATTTTTGATTGCTGGAATTTTGGTAAGTTCGTGGGTATTCGTAAGAAATATTTTCATTCACAATAAAATATTTATCAAAACCGGAAAGAGTAAGTCTTTATGATAACTATATTTGAACAAAACAGAGCACATGCAGAGATGATTGTTGTCGGCGCTTCACATCGCAAAATTTGTTTGTGTCCCCTGGTGGGAAAACTAACGTTTGTCAACTGTGTTATTTCCTGTCTATGTTTCATTAAACGATAGATGCAATCAAAACCAAGATATAACAAGTTTGAATGACGTATTGTGAAATTTACAGCGCGAACAAGGGCCACACATTAATACACAAACCCATAATACTGCAGCCCCTTTCAATTGCCTCTTGCTGGTGAATCGCGCATCCTCACCCAGAGCTGAATTTGGGCTTCCGAAGGGACAAGGTATTCCCCAGGCAGTCAATTCAATGTTATTACACACGATCTCATTTGCATATGAATAAGTGTCATTTCCAGTCTGGGTGAAACTTGCATGCTGCACGTGGACTCTATTTCACATGCTGTTCTCTCCACTGGAAACTGAAACATCTTGTCACCCCTATCCTGACTTTGGATTCTTCCATTTTATGTGGTTTTCTCTGGAGGACAAGCTGTGCTGAATGGGAAATAGCTGGACAGGCTAAAAATAAACTAAACACTTCATTAGCAAGCTATCCCCGTACTCAAAACAATGTAGCCATTGACAATTTAAATATCAAAGGAGACCTGCAGCAAATGCCATTCGTGTGGAGGCTTGGTGTTTCAGTAGGAAATTGAGGGGCACTGAGGGGGTATACTATTATGTCGTGCGATGTGAACACATCGTTTCAAGTTTGTTTCCTATACAGTGAACCGTAATAATGATAATAATAAAAATACGGCCTCTTTCACGAACATGCTATTAGATATTGTATTGTATGTTGAGTATTATTAGAAGGGAGAAAAATCAGAGAACCTGATGAAGAATGCAGGACGAGTCAGATGGATCACCGTAATTCTGTAGGTTTGTTTACGGTCAAATATACTTACAACATGGGGTCTGCGTAAATACCTCACCTTGTCGTGAGGATAAAAACACGGACGTATGGACTGTTAGGGGGAGGGAGGGGGGGAATGGATGTTATGAAAGAAAAAAGGAAACCCTTTCACCATTGTTTGTTATCTTCCAGGCTTGTCGATATGTTGTCATGCACAAACAAGTGATGCTCGAGAATTGTAGTCGAGATTTTTTATTTTTAGAAATTTTTATTGATCAAAATTGCTAAAATAAAATCAACGTTAAATGTACATCCTTCCAAGAGGCTTTTCGTGATGGCTCATTTTTGACGTCAAATAATGGTCGTTTGATTGTCCACTTCACCTGAAAATATAACGAATAGCATACAGCATACCGAAAGGTTAAATCGCATCTTGCTTTCCCCAAACGAAGAATTCAGTTGCTGTGAAGAAATCTGATGCAATTCACCAGCACACACGTTACAACTTGATATCTCCGCGGGAACGTCACCCGACAAAGTTTGAACTCTGCTCCCTTCCAGTGCCTCCTTTGAACACGGCCCAAGTGCCTCCCATACGAATAATACAGGGCAGGTAAATGGGGGACAGCGAGGGGTTTAGCATATACGACGAACAAATATATTAACGTTGAAGATCTCTCAAATTTGTTACTTAAAATAATGTGTGTTTTTCAAATAAAGGAATGCTGGTTTAAAGAAAGATATTTGATATACGAACGCTGGAAACTGAAGAATGATTCAATAGCGGGCCGTGTGCAGACACTCGACCACGTGCGGGGGACTACCGTATATATTTTTCCCGACTGCGGCGAAACGCGATCAAGTTAGGATAAAATTACAGGACTGCGGAGTTAATTGAATCAATTTTTTTCCTTATAGACTGTAAGTAATAGTAATTCAGTCTGATTATATTGTACCATTCCCTGTTGTTTCTCTGCGCTTACAAATAATAGCATACGCCGATATACTATACGAGATTCTAGTAACATATTCACTTTACTTTCATCGGCACGAACTCCGTGGCGAAAACGGGAGTGTTCGAATTTATTGTTTCACGGATATTGAAAATGCTCCCGTGTTCGTTTTATTAGGATGGACAAAATCACGACAGCGGAAAAATCGGCCGTTTTCGAATTAAATTTGGAAGGTGAATTAATAGGGATATTACCGTACCTTTCTACTAACTGATATCTATAGTATCACCCTGCTGGACGTAACCATTTCTCCAAACGAGGATATAATAATTGCTTGTTGATCGCACCCACTCTCCTCTACAGAGTTAATCGTGTCCGGAATTGAATATCTGGTGGACCAAAATCCGCACTTTTTCGGGAAGCGAAAATGATGATTCCTTTATGGCCATAAAATTTTACAAAAAACGAGTAGGTCGACCCCCTGTTTTTTTCGCCATTTTAAATTGTCCTTTGGACGGGAAACACCTTAACTCTTTCCCTCATAGACTTGTGGGGAATTTTCTCTCTCTGGCCCATAATAGATTTGTAATGGCGTAGGTCTTCAACCCATGGACTCATTTCAATTTTCATACTTCTCCAGCGATGTAAAATATCCCGTTTTATGTCCCATGTCATGTGGAGAAATATTTACCAATGGTCTCCCACAGACCCATTCTACGTAATTTGTTCACGTTTTATACCAATATCAGCAACATTTATTCTAAAAATAAGTAAACTTGTGACAAAATGTGTTGTGCCCGCTTTACTTCTGTTGGAAATCACGAAAAAAAGCGAAGAAATTGTCGCATTTTAGCCACGTTTTGCAACGTTCTCTTCCTGCTTTCCGGCTACCTTTCGTATCTTTCCGTATACCATCGTAAAGCTAATTCTCCGTAGGATCGGGATTTGGCAGCGACATCACAAGATGGCAGGTGTAGAACGAACAAAAACTGTTTCAATCCGATATAGTTTATACAGGAGAATAAAGACGGTAATATATATTCATAAGGTGAAATTAACATAGGCTCACCGATTGGCCAAGGTTGAGCACGGCCCGGCGTGATTGGAGGAAGGGGTCGCTATGGTCATTGTCAAACAGAAGGCCGACTGGGAAAGAATGGCGGCTGAAAACATTTACCGCGAAGGCAGCAGGTCCCGGGAAAATACATAAAATAAACTCACACGGGCAGATTTGACGAGATAGTCATCAAGGTTAGATACTTTGGTAGTTTATGCTCGCGTTACGTGAAATATTCAGGAATTTGGAAGCAGGTTTTACGATATTTCGAACATTTGTTTTATCCTTACCATAAAACATACCAACAGTCCATATAGTCAGATTTATTGAAATTTTGGCTTTCTGAAAATGTATAGTTTTAATTAGGTTTTACTCAAAGTAAACGCCAAAAATTGCAAGAATAATCCACCACATGGGAACTCAAGTCACTCGTCAAAACCCATCTTCATGGGTTACGCGAACACTCGTCAAAACACGCTTACATGGGGATCTACACAAGTCGTCAAAACCCGCTTATATGGGGGAAAGAGTTAACATACATAAAAAGAAAATCATTTCATACGTTTTCGCTGGGTTGCGGGTAGAATTTGACACATTTTCATATATTTTATGGAGTTTTTCAGAAAAGTTGAAGAAGGGTTACGGAGGATTGCATGTCTTTCCTTTTCAATTTCAATAGCTCACAAGTCTCCTGAAATAAGGGCACGAGCGTGCCCATTTAGAAAATATATACTCTTACAAGGTTTTTGTTAAAGATTTTACATCTATTTATGGTCGAAGATCCGAACCAATGCGTGTTTTTAGCCGCACATCATTTAGGTGTGGAATGCACCCCTAGGTTTTGTAAAGCTTCCAGCTTTCATTTCCGATCTCGGAAATTCGGTGACAATTTCCGATATGGGAAATTCTATTTCCGATATCGGAAATTGAATTCCTGATATGGGAAATTCTATTTTCGATATCGAAAATTGTCACTGAATTACCGATATCGGAAATTCTAATTCCCGATATCAATTTCCGATATCGGAAATTCGGAATAAAAAGCACTTTGGCTTGCCATATACCTGGGTCAAGTATGATTGACAGTCATATTGACCATGGAGTTAAATAAGGAGGAGCGAGCACTTGGCCAGCCGCGGGTCGCTGATCCGTGAGGTCGCCCGCAGAGCTATTGTATTCTGAATGGCCGTCAGTCACGATCTGTCCGTTTGATGTTCAATGTATGATTCCGCCGACCGAGTCGTTGGTTCTTATTAGCCGCAGAAAAACATCAACGGAAGTTGAAATTAAAAATGCGCAGTAGTTCTACGTAAAAATAAGGATGCATTAATTATGCGCAACACAAATATTAGGCAATTTGAAGTCATACTGAATATGAGCATATTTCATTAATCAGAATATGACCATTCGTAGCTTAGTTACAGGACTTTGGAATCATACTGTCGTTTTGTATATTTTATCGTTTTTCTACAACTTCCGCATTTCTCAACAAGACAAAAATTTGCAGGGAACTTGGTATAAGTACAGCGAATGTGGAAACGAATAGCACATGAGGGTCCGGTTGGATTAGCTAAAAATATAAACGATAGAAAAATTCTCAAAAACCCCATTTAAAATACATGGGCAATTTTGCCACAAACAGAAAATACATCATTTTCACCGCCGAATTAACAGAATTTCCGCATTTCAAAAATGACACATTTTGTGCTTGCGTTCAAGATCAAATAAAAGAGTACATATCAGTCTTTACCATTTTAGGGTCCGGAAGCCTGAATTTAGATAAAATGCAATATTGTAAACACTAGATTGGCCTTTTTTCGCTTTTGCGCTGCCTCAAAGCTATTAACTAATGAGTCAGCCAAGGCCGTTTTACCCCCTGCGTGCTAATCGCTAAGGGATCTTCAATACTTGTGTATTGAAGTTCACTTCTGGCCCGGCGGGGTCCTTGACGGGCATCGGTATTAAAGCTATTATATAGGCTGACGAATATTAACAGTTCATTTTATTCTAATTACGTTATACCATGGAGTTAAATAAGACTTATTTAACTCCATGGTTATGCTAACTTAAAAAGCTTGAGATCAAGTAAGCATATTATGCTAAAATAAACAATCTCGTTAACGAAAACGAGGAATGGTTCCCTGGTGAGTAAAAATAATTTCTACCCAATTATTGAGGCAAAAAGAGGATTTGAGAACGGGAAGCATAATAAACACATCCTGTATCTATTACAAATGAATATGGCCTCTATATTGTATACGGTGAGCGTGTGCTGCTAAAATTTTGATATATAAGAGCTGAAAATACATGTTCGACAACTTATTTACGAAATTTTCTGACCAAGAGCAACACCTTCAGCACAACGAATATAATCTTTCTCACGGCAGAAAAATGGACTGCATGTGGAACAACTTCGGTTAGTGAGAACTGTCAAGGCGTGTTAATGTGTCAATCTTCCTTTGTGAGTTCATCACCTCTCACGGATTCCACTTAATCTCGCACATTCGAATTGAATAATCTCTGTTTGCCGGCATGATCTGAAACAATGGTTCTTTCATAATTTGAGAACGGTACGTGTGATGATACACGCATATAACCTCATCATATGAAACATGTTTTCAGCAAGTGTTAAGCTGGAAAAATTTAAAATCCTAATATAATTTATAATAGAAACGATGTAAGTGATGTGCCTATCACTGTTGGGTCAAAGTGATCTCTCTTTCCCTCCATGGTCAAACTCAACACTTCCCGGCGGCGTGCACAGCGGGCGGCTAAGTACCAATTCACATTTCCAATACACTCAACTTATAATAGCTTTGATGACGTCGATGGGGCGCATGCGCGGGAACCCGACAACTACCGAACATGACTGAACCTGCTTTAATCTCCCAAATACACACAGGCTAATCCGACGAATCCCTGCTGTGGCGGAATCGTACATTGAACACTTTGATCTGACCCAGTGCTCTCTCCTCCTTATTTAACTCCATGTATTGACTAAACCTACAAAATATTCTTCCAATATTTTCCGCTCCAAATCATTGGTGAGAAATTGCCAAAGGCTGACAAGGACTGAGATAATTGATTAATCACCCAACTGGCCAGAATCCCCCAATTTGCTGATTTGCCGGACCTGGTCAGACAGTGTCAACATGGTCAAATGACATTGTTGTTGTTGTCATTCATTTCCAACACACTCACCGAACGACCGATAAGTGATGTCATGGAGCTCGACAAAGCAAGCAGGTCGTGCGATTTGGAAAAGAGGTGACGTTGTGCGGTAATGGTAACTTTCAACATGCCGATGATGATTCTTGGCGACGTTAATTAAGAAAAGAATACCGATAAACTTGGCCGGTCAAAACACACGTGGGCGCAGCCATACTTCAAACTTGGGTTTGGGTAAAATGTCAGACTTTCAATGGCAAGTGCGCGTTATATAAAATACGAACAGTCCAATAAATTTGCCATTTGCATACAGTTTTCTCGAACTATATATTCCTATTGTGTACTGCAAAAATGTCGAAATAGCTCGCTATATGGTTAATCTAATATGGTTGGATACTATTCTGAGTGGTGGGGAAATGACAGACCGGCGACACATGAGCAATGAGCAGGGAGAAAGGGGGAGGATCAGAAAGGAGGAGGAGGAGGGAGAAGGAGAATTAGATGATTGGTTGTTCCAATAATACAGTGATATGTACAACCAATCGATATGACCAATAAAATAGGTATTGGTCTGCGTAAACCTTCAAATCAGGAGAATGCATCAGAACATATACATTTATGAGACATATCCTCAAAGGCAGATGTGTTCATTCAGTCATACATGTATCAGATCTCGAGAGAACATGAACATATCTGGCGATATCGGATGCAAATGGAATGTCTTGTCATCGAAAGTATGCACAAGTGCAGCTTCAATGTGTTCAAGCCTAGAGTTCATGACTGATTAATAAAATTAGTGTTTAAAAAGTAGTCATATAATTTCTGAGTGAGTGAATGAAATAGCTCTGCATGAACCCCTCGTCCTGCCTGAACGATCATTACAAAATTACTCTCCGTCGTCAATGCCGTGAATTATATTACTATAGTGTACCGGTACCGTACCGTAGCTGACTGGCATGTGAATTATCTCTGCAAGTGGCCTGCATAATGGTCGTTCTTCAATGGGTGACTCAATCACCTAAGAGTTAACAAATTATAATACACACTTCTTTTCAGACCAAGGTACTGTACATATATTTGTTAGAGTTGAAAACGTGTTGAGAAATCATCATCATACTTCCACGGCATACATTATCATCTTCCCATATTATAATTGGAGATGGCATGGTTAAAAAAATAGGAGGGAATGTCGACAGCAGGGTTTTGATTGAACCTTGTTTACGGGCCGCATGCCCATGGGTTGCGGTCAGTGAAACACCCGCAACAAGCCATTCAGGAATTAAGACGTCCTGACCAATCACAATGGCCGTAATTATTCATTAACATATCAATTAGCGTGACAGACAGTAGATCACAGAGAGGGCCGCATTTCATATCCCTAGCTATATTCTGTCCCAGGTAGCTCATTACTAGATTCGGTGCAGTGCCTTATAATGAGGTCAGGCGACCCAGTTTTGAAACAGTTGTAAAAATTGTAGTTTTTGTTTTGTCTCGACATTTATGTACTGAGATATTGTGATGTGAGAAATAAATTATCATACTCGTTTGATAAAACTTGTGTGACGAAAATCAGATAAATGACCATTCGTAGTGATAATCTATATGTATTGGTCATATCGATTTGTTGTGCATGTCACTTTTTTATTGAAACAGCTGCTACCAATCATCTAATTCTCCTCATCCCTTTTCCCCCTCCCTTCTCTCTCTCCTCCTCCGCTCCTCCTTCCTGCTCCCTGTTCCTTACTCATGTGGTGCGTGACTTTTATTTTCCACTACTATTCTATCTTAAAATCACGGGCGTCAAAATCTTGATTCATGAGACACGAAACAGGTTTTATATTTCTGCGGGAACTTCCGCTTTCTCAAGTTTTGGCTAGCGGGAATGATTCTTCTGTTTTCAACGGATTATTCGGTATTTCCGTCGTATTATTTGCATGATTAATTTGGAATCGTGGATGTCAAATAGTGTCTGGTCTGGACTATCAATTGTCGATTGTGGTTCTACGCCACCTAGATTTAACTGTGAAACCAGCACAGAAAGTCTATGTGAATACATTTGAGAGTAGAGCCACATGAAAATGTGTGGTATATGTTGAACCTTTAAAATGGTGAAATTGATTCCCTAAAGACTAAGATGCGGCAGTGTGCCATAATGTATTTCATATAGTTGATTTGACAAAGTTCTGGTGAAGAGTCCGTTAGTTTTCCTCAGAAAAAGTCATGTGCAGTTGCACCGACAAGTTTCTTAAACGAATCCTATTTTCATTTCCCTTTTCAGTGGAAGCTTTCAAACAACTCGAACTTTAACCACAATGCATTTGTCGCTAGCAGGCGCCTACTTCCTCTTTCGATTTGACAAAAAAATCGAGCAAGAAAATCGAAGAAAATCTCTGTTTCTCTGGAAGATCGTGTGACAATCGAACAATCTGTTTTTGTAGCGTAATTAGGTAAGTTTATTTCTCTATCTTGCGACCAATGATGTCATGATGTATCCTCATCCACTAATATAGGCCGATTTATCAGTGTTATTTTTAGAATGAGATTGTTTTCAAAATTTCGCGCCCAGAAATAAACAAACATGATTGCTGGTCCGACAACAACAAAACAAAAATACACAACTTTGAACCAACCACTGCTCAGGACATAGCGAGCACAGCTGAATCGTATTTATAGTCTCATTAGAATTTCTTTTTCTGGTTGTTACATTTTACATTCAAATTTCACAAAATCAATGGATGATTCTGAACCTGCTGAAAGTGAAACTGGTTGTGCAGGGTTGAGAATGACAGAGACAGGTATGTATTCATGGCAATCTAATATGCCACATACATCAGTCATGTCAGTTCTAAAATTTATTGTATGAATCTCTTGAACAGGTCCTGGATAATATCCCAAATGGGATATATATCTCAAATGGGATATAATATCCCAATTGAGATATTCCCCCATATCCCAAATGGGATATCTGATTAAAGTATTGTCCACAATTGGCAAAGCCAGACATCCTCGGACAGGGTTTGGAAATGGACATGTTCATCATGAAGTAAACTAAGCAGCATGCCTCGTGTTGTACCTAAAACCTCACTCAATTTTGTTGACATGCAATTTTATCTTCTTGACAAAATTATCAGAAAAATTACTTTATCAAGGTACCCAGTAGTGATTGTTAATATATATTGATTATGATTTAGAATGAATCAATTCATAGCCACCTTTCTCTAAAAATATCATAATGGCCAACAACAACAACACAGCATACTATAAGTATAACCTGGACATAAGCTGAAAGTGCTCAGGAGACAAATATGGGACAATTATAGAGTTTGTGAATTGGATCTTTTAGAAGCTCACTTCGCTTCGTGTAAATGCATATACTGCTTGGTGTTCATACTCCATGTAACTGGTAGATACAGATACATTTATTGTCATATATCCCATTTGGGATATCAAAAAATATCCCATTTTGGATATTATATCCCATTTGGGATATTATCCATGACCTGTTGAACTGTTGAACCTTGTTGTTGTTGTTGTTTTTCTGTAAATCCACTCTTTAACTCGATGGGTTGAACCGGCGCTTACATGTACTACAATTACCCAGGCGTAGTCCAATACAATGTAGGATTGTGAAGACTGTGTCTGGGCGCCGATTCTTGCGCAGCCTAATAAATTGCACTTCCTAATAAATCAGGAAGTGTTACGTCAGCTATCCGATGACCAATGGTCTGACCTTTGACAAAACCTGTTTGACCAGGTGCACCGGGTCCACGAGGTCTCCGAACAACACAAATGAATGGAACGAGCTGAAAAATCTGGCACCATTAGCCTTCAACCAAAACGCAAAGGAAACGCAATCATATTTTTCGTCAAAGGGCTTTCGAGCGCCCTGAATTGAGCAATATCATCAGGACTGATATTAAATCGATGAACAACTGTACAAATCTTTCTTTCTAAAACCCTGTAAATCGTCTGTAATCCTTGAAACATTTTATAGACCCGCTCTTCCACTTTCCCGCGAAAGAAAACAGTGAGGCGCTCGACGGGTGGGACTCGCCTGTGTTACACAGTATGCGGAGTCAACACACAGAATATATTTTTCTTACGTCAGCTACCCGACCCTCCAATTGTTTTCACCTGAACAGGTAGCAGAGTTATTTCTCTTGCTTTGAAGTTCTCTTTGAACACGTAACTTCCGTTTTACACTTTTGATGGCGATTTCACGTTTTAAGCTCTGTGAATGTGGACCCTCTTTTACCAGTTGTGATCATTTGGCTTGTTGTACACTTGAATGGTAAATGTTATCATGCTCTCCTGGCTTCCCTGTTTACGTGAGTACCTTTATTTATTTGTTACGACCAAAAAAAATATTCAGCTTCTGGTCAATTCCACGTAAAATTAAACCAAAGTGGCAATTTTTTAATTGAATATTTTATAATAACCTATATACATATATGTAGTATATGCTCCATGCTTTCAGAAACAAGTCAAGAAATATGCATTCAATCGCCCATGGGCCAGGTGGCGCCACCTACATCTACTGAAATAATTTAGCCTGATAAGGATTTTTTACTGTATAACTGTTTTTTGTGGAAATTTGTACATAAATGCATTTAATCTTAGGTTTTTTGCAATATTCGGTTAAACAGCCACCTCTTGCTCTGATATTTGTCATCAGAACAGGCACTGGATATTTTTATTAAATCGTATGTCCAATAATAAACGTTACTGTTGTGTTGTAGCGCCCGTCACAATATTCTACTAATTTTTAATGTGCTGATAAAATAAAGGTCCATAAAATAACATGAATCCCTTTTCTTCTATTAGTGCTCGAGTACCAACTATATTAGCCAGATTTAATTTTAGCAGTTACTAATTAACCAAGGTAATTAGCGTGACGGGCGCTACAGATTTCATCGTGACGGGCGCTACAGCCTCTGATGTAGCGCCTGTCACATTTAGTACATGTGGCCCTAGCATTCAGCTGAACCAGTTGCACTCAAAATTGCAACATTGTTTATCAGGCATGAAGCCACTGTCATGAGTGATGCATGCCTGACTAGACGTAGAGATATTAATACAGGCGCTACGGATTTCATCGTGACGGGCGCTACAGCCTCTGATGTAGCGCCCGTCACATTTAGTACATGAGGCTCTAGCATTCAGCTGAACCAGTTGCACTCAAAATTGCAACATTGTTTATCAGGCATGAAGCCACTGTCATGAGTGATGCATGCCTGACTAGACGTAGAGATATTAATATTATTGGCCCATATATAATTGCCATCAGTGATTTCCTCTTTTCCTGGTTGCGAGCTTTATACTGGCCATTTCATCTTTGGATTTTGATGCAGTCACAGCTCATTTTGATGATTGGTTTTCACTTTAACCAATATACACTCAAGCTTTTGGTCACATGTTAGCTCATTATCATATGATGTTGAAGTGGCAGTGCCAAATGGCCTATTCGTCACGTAAGGAAAACACAATAGATGACTACATGCAGGGAACCTTTGTTGAACCTGGAAAAGCTACCTGACAAGCTGTATTGCACACGGTGTCCCCGGTTTGAAGATCCTTACATGATGAACTGCCCCAACAAATATTTTCACACAGTCAAAACTCATTTCTTAATTCTTTCAAAGATGTCATGAAGGTGTGCATCGAACTCTTTCTGACGACATCAAGAGTAAACTCTGCAATTCAGTGCTTCCAACAGAATAAGCTACAGGTGAGATCCGGTGTTAACCCTAGCTACCAGGCCTGGGGGTGCCATCATCTTTATATTACTGCATTATGGCCCTCCCCAGCGTAAGTTCTAACCTTCGAACTGGATCTTTCTTTATCAGGATTTTTCAAAGAAAATTAATGTTGGTAAGAAAGGTGTCATCTGCCATATCACCTGGATACAACATGTCGTGAAGATCATTTTTGTTGCTTGATGAAATAGCACATTAAATCAATTGGAATGATGGCATAATGTGTCTTATTCTTGGTGAATATTTCAGAGAATATTGAAATAAACAATTGGACACTTAACCATCAAGTTGTCATTGTCTTATTATAGGATTTATAGGACCTAGCCCATTCTGTTTCAGAGGGTGTAGCGCCCGTCACAAAATATGTAGCGCCCGTCACACTGGAATTTTCAAATTCAGGTTAGCAGATAATAAGAGATGGGGCAAACTGTTCTTCAACAAAGAATCAGTACTCAGTACCTTACTATGCCATACTGATAAGAAGTTAAAATCATTTGAGAAATCACAGGGATTTGGAAGTTTCCATACTAACCGCACAAATGGAGGGAAATCCCTGTAGCGCCCGTCACGTTATGCAAATTGTCTGTGATTTTGATTGGTCAATCACATTCTTTCAAATTTTTTATATTACTTTACACTCCTACATGATCTTTAACTGTTTGAAGAATGTTAGTTATATTGGAGCAGTAGTGTGCAAATCT
Source organism: Hanleya hanleyi (assembly GCA_036873755.1). Classification (NCBI taxonomy): domain Eukaryota; kingdom Metazoa; phylum Mollusca; class Polyplacophora; order Lepidopleurida; family Hanleyidae; genus Hanleya; species Hanleya hanleyi. Next base: position 40,929 of record JAVTVY010027880.1, read on the forward strand.
GGCATATTACAATACCAGGAATATACTCTGAATGTAGCGCCCATCACAATGGAATTGACCTTCTCATCCTTATACAATGAGTGACAGACAGCCTTTCTCTTATAATTTGGATGTTCGACTGGGTTGTGTATCAGTCCCATTGGAAATGAAGCAAAGTTCAGATGCAGAAATCTGTTTCCAGAACGACCTCGGAAAATGATGAGATTTTGAGAAAATAATGAACTGACAACCACACTCACCAGAGTAAATGTATTGCTGCTGTTTCAGCACACAAAAATAACACCACCCACACATCTGAGATAGTCTAGGTAAAGTTTCACGGAGACGACAAACTTTCACATTATCGCAGCTCAAACAAAATTATGTGAGATGGTGGCTGCTTATTTAAATACGGCCCCTTAAAGCATTCTGGGCGGTCACGGGATGTATGCTAAACGTGGGTAGACGAACGGGTCTTCCAAGAATTACGTAAAAGCAAGCACAAACTTTCCATCTATTGTACGAGATTTGCATAATACTTGGGTTCATTTCTAGCGATAATTTGGTAAGACCCCGTATTTCAATGTATCACATGATCACCAACACGTGTTGGTGTGTGCCTATGTCACTTCCCTTCATGTGCCAAAGAAGAAGGCCGCCTTATTTTATGATGCTGATCGGAAAAGAATTATGTGCCTATATGGTTTAATGAGAGGTCAATAGATGCCTGGAATGTGCCATTTCGGATACATTCAAATCGGTCAGTAATCATGTCAATTAATTATTACCTCACAACTTGACAATATCCAAGGTCCATAGCCCTGCCTCTTGAAACAAGATGGCAGAATATGTGGCTGTGATACGGACCAGTAGATATCAACATATTAAAGGAGGACGTATTCTAGTCACATCATACTGGACTAACCCAGGCGTTGCTGGCTCTCGTGAAAAAACGCATGTGCGTGAACGTACCTCTCCTTCAGTCACGCGCGTGGCATGAATATGCGGAACTTCTGGGATTACAATTTGGCTTATTAATATTAATTTAAATCCTGTCTGCAGCCCTCACAATTCAGAATTTTACCTCGGCAAAAAAAATGCCGCGGAAAAGACGATGTTCTAGCTGCGGCAAAAATGGTTTTCTGCAGCATTTTTTTTTTTTTTCTTCCATGTTTTCCATCCCCCGTTTTTACAATCATGAACCCCAAACATGATCACCTAGCGGAGAACCAGGTGTTAAACATTGGTCAAAAATTGAAGGAAACGATTACAACTTACACTTGATAACTCACAGAGATCATGTATGGCTGAATGTTTAGTAAATTCTGCTTCATGCAGTTCAATTGTTTGATTTGTATGATATTTATTATGATAATTTGATCATCATCATGACTCGTCTGTAATAACGATTTACCATTGCAATCCGCAGAGTAGACTCCTAATTCGTGACCAACGATACGCGTTGACACAGAAATAAAATACAAAAGTTCAGTTTTTGTTATTGCGAATTCTCCATATCATAGAACTATGATCGGAAGTCACTATAAACCGGGTTCTCATCAGCCGGAGGTTGGAGGTGAAAATGCCCATCAACTGGCCATTTTGAGGCACCTACTTGATTAATAGAAAATAATTTAATGCCAATTTGAATGATATTTCCGATGTCTCATTTTCTTTAATAAACAGATGATATGGTAGGACAAAGAGATAAATGTTTCTCTCTGCTTGTCCCTGTCAGGGCTTCGGCGTAATAGTTAGTTTGTGCACAACTCCTTTGTCGAGGGAGCCATTATTTCATTTCTTCAGACCTGCTAGACGTGTCCCATAGTCATACATTTTGACTGCAGCACGGGAGCAGTGGAGTATTTCATATGAACTACGGGGAGATGTCAATAGACATTGATGCTGGTGTTTTATTCACTCGTCAATCCAGAACGACGTTTCCATGTGATAAAATGACAGACTTGTTTCCAACAACATGATAATCCATTAGTTTGAAAAAAAAAGAGAGAAAGAGAGTGTACCCTCGTCTCGACAGTTTGCGTGAACGAAACGATCATTCGTGTGTCGGTTACGCAAATCCGAAATGGCCAGAATGAAAAGTTGGTTAGATGAAACGAAAGTTCCAACCTCTTCTCGGCGAACTTTTACCACATGGTGTAGCAGCATACCAAATTACTGAGCTGGTGTAACTTGACTACAATTGTTTTAGAAGAGACACTAAAGTCAAAACGCACATGTCGTTCTTTTAGGCGTATCATCCCTTTGCACTGGAATGGGACAGGGCAGGCCGTTTCAACTCTTGACCTTGAACTTGCAAATTCCTGCCAAGTTTGTCTCATAAAATTTGTTTATGTTAAGTTTTTACTACGATGATTTCATTGGCTGAGAACAGTTAGCGGGTCGCGAATTATCTTTTCTGGGGCGAGCACATGATCTTTATATTGTGTCATGCAAAATGGACTTGTCCATGCCAGCCTGCAAATGGTTTCACGTGCCCAGTCAAAATATAATTTGGTCAGGTATCCCAGATATTACATCAGACCACGTGTGGTCTGTAAATAGACTAAGATTTGAATTTTCCCCATGTCTGTATATTGTCGACATTATTCTCTGTCATGATTTCCTGTACATTTTCGGCCTGCTCAGATTCCGCTGCCTGATAAACTAAACACAAAATTACTTTGGCGACTAAACACTTCATGTAACAAATGAATTCCGTTGCTAGTTGTCATTTTTTAGTCGCCATTGGCGAGTTGTCGACTAGGTTTCATGAGCCCCCAACCGTCTACGGTCCTTTTTTTTCACCATCGCGGCAGCTGCCCTGCCTGGACTTTCAGTTTTGGCTGACTGTCAAAGCTTTCACTTTAACCAGGGGAGTAGATTTTCCACGGTTAGACTGACCCTTTCTCGCTTGCAGCGTGTTCAGCATTTGGCTACCCCGCCTATTATAATGTGAACAATGGGAATGGGAACCTCCATGAGACCGGCTTACACCTACGCTCCATTGCGTCTTGTATTTTCTATAGTATGTTTACTTGTTCAAATTACAATACCCATCTGATAAAAACATTGGCCCCACAATAATTTTTCAGATTGGAAAATCAGAAGTCTGCAGCATTTTTTTTTGTGCCATGGATGAACGGTTTTACTATGGCAAACTCTGCGGCAGTGCTGATTGCCGCAGTGAATTGCGAGGGCTGTGTCTGCTCTCCCATTTGGATATCCTTGTAGGATCTAACTGGCTTGCTGTAATGCGATCTCTGTGTGCCTGTCAAGGCTCGCAATGAAATTCTCAGTCTCTGAAATGTGGAAAATCTTCTTCCCTCCCCCCCCCACCCACCGGCTACGCCAATTGATGGAGACTGCAATGGTGTGGGTGGTTTGATGGGTGCTACTACCATCTAGCTTTTCTAATCTAATTTAACACACTTCTATTTGATTGCGTCTGATATAATTTACTCGTATCGATAAAAGGCTTATTTATCAGGGTAAACTACATGTACATAGAGCAAATAAAATGTTGAGGTAAATGCTTTGGCAAAAATGGTTAACATCTGCAAGTTTTAACATTGTGTTAAGTATGTGTTATTTATTGATATCATGCTTTTACTGTGTGAAGACAGATTTCCCTAATTGTGGGTCTGTGTCTGTAAATAATAAATCAAGGATGTGAATATGAAATTTCTGCTCTTCTATCTATTTATTATGGTATTGTAACCAAGCGACAGTTCTATTCAATAATTGCGGTACAGATTGTGTTAGTTCATTTCAAATATTAATTCTAAATCTTCATCAATTAACTGTATAGACATGTATTTATTTCTTTATTGGTCCTTGTAATTTAGTCCCTTTGTATCTGTGACTGTGTAGGCATGTAGTTCTTATTAATCCCATTGTTTGTAACAGTCACATATCTCTGGCACTGCTGTGGGAACTCGACCAGTGCCATTCTTACACAGATGGCATGTTGGCACCTGATCTTGTTGAACTGGTTTATTGCTACCTGAATTATTGTTTTACCAGGAAATACATTGTTTATTGAGTCTTTAAATATGTACATTGACTGTGCTATAGACAGTTCGGATTCCGACTTTGTAAAGTGAACATCACTGTACGAGAGGACACCTTTCTACAGGATATATTTCTATAGTGTAAAACACTGTATACTGAACTTCTGGATTGCCGGAATTGATGATTGGAATACATTTGGAAACTTCTACATGTATATTGTATATTCATATTCTGGACTACCGGTGTGAAGTAAATATTGGAACTTTGACTGTGGAGTTATTCTCGTCATTTCTTGAACTAGCTTACCCCATCACAAAGGTCTGAGACAAGTCAGGTTGTGTACATACATAACTTGGACTACGACCTCCTTATTTATGTGGTAGCGCCGTTATAGCTAGTCTCCCCCACTAACTGACATAACGGCTGGCTACAGTATCTTGAATTCAATTTCAATAAACATATTGACTACAGAAATATTGCGGACCAAAATGTCGTACTTCGCAGTTATTGCCGAATTTGCGTGGACCGAAATGTCGCCTTTCAAAATGTCATCCGCCAAAATTTGACTAAACACAGCAAGGAAGCAATCAGAGATGGCTCAATTGTATGCCCACCCTCCCGCTTTAATCTGACACTGCTCTGCCATTGTTCTGTTCTGTATTGGTCTGTGGAGGCCTAATTTGGCTAATTATAAAAATTCTGTTTCACTTTTTTCAGCATGCCTTGCATAATACATATTCCAAGTATCGACCAACAAGTAATAACAATGTTTTGATGCAAGATGGTCGCCCCGGGGCTTTCGCCAAATCCAAAAATGTGACCTGGTTATGAGATCTACATTCCTTGGGAGTATATTGTGGTGAAATTATGAAGCGATCGTGAACTTGGAATTTTGCACCCAAATCACTCTTTTTGAGGCAATTTCATACTTCAGGACCTATGTGGTCTGCTTTGGAATGTAGAATAACAATTTCATAGCCATTTTCCCAGTCCAAATCGGTTTTGGACTGAGATCCAGCCTGGATAAATAAATATATCCCATTCACTTAGGTTTGATCAACAAAGGGCCATAACTCTTGAAAATATAACCGAAAGCAGAGAAACTTCACACTGCACAACTATGGGGCATTGACCCACATATCATGCAAATTCCATGCTTGTCCATACAATATTAACCGAGATCCAGCCCGGACAAGTCCCAATTCACAAAGATTTCAAGAACAAAAGGGCCATAACTCTTGAAAATATATGGGAAATGCGGAGAAACGCCACGCTGCACAATTACAGAGCACTCACCACATATCCTGCAAATTCTATACTTGTCCATACAATATTAACCGAGATCCAGCCCTGACAAGTCCCAATCCACAAAGACTTGATGAACAAAGGGCCATAACTCTGAAAATATACGCGAAACGCGGAGAAACTTAACGCTGCACAACTACAGGGCACTGACCACATACCCTGCAAATTTCATACTTGTCCATACAATATTAACCAAGATCCAGCCTGGACAAGTCCCAATTCACGGAGATTTCAGGAACAAAGGGCCATAACTCTTAAAAATTGTACCGGAACTCGGAAAAAACACTATACGCTGCACAACTACGAGTCACTGGCCTGTCCATCAATTATTAACCGAGATATTGCGCGGACAAGAAATTCGGACGTATGGACAGACGGACAGATGGACAGACGGACATACGGACGGACAAAGCGATCGCTATATGCCCCCCCTCTAATTAGAGCTCCACAGTCTAAGAGCTGCACAGAAGGGGGCTGAGATCTGCATATTTTTTCTTCATATATCCCTAAAAACAATTATTCAACAACACACAAAATATTGTCATGTAGTGTATTACCTGTAACTATCCAGAATTGTATTAATCTGCTGTTGAAACATCAAAAATGACATTTTTCTGACGCTGAATTTTACTGCCAACAATGAAATATAGACGATGTTGAACCAGTACTTTGAGAGCAGTGCTCTGGAACTGTGAATCATGGGTAACTGATGGCAAGGAATGAGCATAAAGTTGTATCACAGATAACTTATTATTGATCATAACCTAGAAATTATTGGGGAAAAAGAGCCCCCCCGCCCAACATACCACTGATGCTGGTATGTAGGTCAACAAAGAATCAGGATCTTTTTGTTCCCAGACCCAGGTCAAAAGTTTCGAGTTGACTAGAAGAGTTGAATTTGAACAAGGGCAAACTCTAGTACAGGCCCAAATTCATGCAGATGAAAGAGTTGTTTGCAGAAACGGTTGTTTGCAGTTTTACCATATTGTTTGTTTTTGTTTTAAATTATGTATATATTTCTTTCCATAATTTTTATTGATCATGCTAACCGATTTTACTAAATATATATATATGTTTTAAGCAGGGCCACGATGTAAACTAGCTTTGTGCTAATTGTGTATACCCTGGGTAAATAAAGGATCCATCTATCTATCTATCTAACGGACTAATTGATTTTGCATGGATGCGGTCAAGAATGTAAACTACATGTAAAGTAGCTTATCTAAGTAGCGATTCTTCAGCCTTCAAGCGACTCCTATATTTCCTAGAAATTCTTATATTTTTTAGACTTTCATATATGATTTGAAAAAGTTCGAAGTATCTCCAACGAAACGTCAGCTCCACAGCAGTAAAGAAGTTGTTATCCATAGTAGCATTGTGTTATATACGCCAACTTCTAAATGCCTATCAAAGAAAACAGTAAACTACCAAGTTTGGAACCTACAATGTACATAGTATTGACCAGTCTCACACTCCTTATATTTCCTATATTTTAAAAAGAAAATTACTATATTTCTCCTATATTATTACCCCTCAGCCCATAGGGCTGTGGGGTCTTGTCGTTGCCATGTACGTATGTCCGTCCGTCCTAGCGTCCGTCCGTCCATCCGTCAACATGTTCTTGTCCGCTGAATATCTGCAGATCTATGAAGTCGGGCCTGACCAAACTTTGGTGAGAGCTTCCTGAATGCTGACTGATGAAATGATTAGATTTTCAGATGGCTATGATGATTTCATGATTTTTAATTTTTTTTTTTATTATTTATTGATGGCTCAGCTTTTGCACTGTTATCTATGCCCATCAACATGTTCTTGTCCGCTGAATATCTGCAGATCTATCAAGTCGGGCCTGACAAAACTTTGATGAGAGCTTCCTGAATGTTTACTGATGAAATGATTAGATTTTCAGATGGCTGTGATGATTTCATGATTTTTAATTTTTTTTTTTATTATTTATTGATGGCTTAGCTTTTGCACTTTTATCTATGCCCATCGGGAACCCTTGGTTGCATGTTTCAGTGTGAATTTTGAAGGTTCCCTGATACAAGAACGCCTGGTCCATTCAAGATTTTCATTGAATGAAGGACAACATTTTTCTTTAATTTTGCTATTAAATCATTCTATTCTACGATCATATGATTTATCCTAAAACTTTTGCATGAACCATATTTGTGTCCACACATTTAACTGGTACAACATAATGCTTCAATTTTTGTCACCAAACATGTTACTGTACATGTGTACCTTGGAAATTATTTAAAACGAGTGATTAGGAGAGCCCATTTTTAGCCTGACTCTGGGCAATTTTGAACCAGTTTGCATACCTGGAGCTTATGGTAAGGGTGGGCCTGTGTCAATCAGTGTGTTTACTTGTTATCACACTTGTGCAATGCATAAATTGCCACTAACAGAGTTACACTTTCTTGCATGCTGTAATCCCAGCACACCACTCACGTGAAACCGAAGTCTGTATATACGGTATCCAGGGATTTTTTGCAGGTTCTGATCCCAAACTCCCAGTTCCTTTTCATAATTCATTATTGAGGGTCCAATTTTTTTAAGTGAATTTCAGCGCAAAGAGCCTGTGATCAATCACAAAACAGAGGTTTATTAACATGAAATTCAATACCCAGCTACGCAATCGGATCGATATTGAGGCTCCCAGAAGCTTTTTCTGGGAGTATTTCCTTCAGAAATCCTTTCAAATTGAACAACAACAACACTTTCGTTTTTTGTTTCATTTGAGTTTTGGGCACCCATATGTTTTCTGAAACTAAATTGGCCCTAAATGCAGCCCTGATCCTACTTGACTAAAAAAAAGCAGGCTGAGGGGTCCACGCACCTTTTAGGTGCTTTGCCTGCAATTCATGTTTTCACTGTGAACCACTTGAACGCCTGAGTCTTCCACATAATTGAATTACGAACGCCTGAGATAATATGCATTCTGAACATAGGATGCACTTGAATTTTCCTATTAATGAGACTCTTGGATAGATGTGTTTTACGCTGTGATATATGGGGTAAGTGGCACGGAAGATCAACTTTGGGAGTAATTTCCTCCGTCCATCGATCAATAACTTAAGACTCCAGCATGAACTTGTATTAAAAGTGAGTTGAAATTGGTACAAGATGTGGTTTTTCGTTAGTATGGATGATTTATGGTAACGAATCTCACACAGTCTTGTTTGGCTTAAAACATCTATCCCGCAGACTCTCTGACAATCAATGTCTAACTGGCTACATGATGTAGGCGGTTGTACGATCAGTAACGGATAGAGGCTCATGAATGCATTCAAGAGCAGTTGTACCACACAGCATATAAATGCTACAAGAACATCAATTTTCATCTAAAGAACCTTTATCTATTCGTACATGTACATTCCTGAAAGACATCAATGTTGTAATCCTTCACCAAATCGTTTTCTTCTCTCATTAATAATGAATTGCAAAAGAAGATTTTTGGCGATATTTGTCATCTAAGACTCTTCTTGACATGTTAAAGGTTCTACCAAATGGTCTCCACATCCAACACTTTTTTGATGCTTAATTGTTGCAAGAGATTCTATTCGACATTTAAAAGCGGTTTACTGCTTTTGGGAATGGTCGAAGTTAAATAAAAACAAACTTGGAACCCTCCATTAGCACGCCGGTTTGAAAACTCTGAATGTCGTGACCTGCCGACCCATCATGTCGGAGTCTGATTACGATCGTTCGTTATGAGCAATCGTAAAGAATGTCCAAGACAACATTCCCATTGTAACGCCAACAATGTCACAAAGCTAAAACGTAATGCCTTTGTTGATGTCGTCATTCCCAGTTGTCGTGCAGTGACTGTGCACATCACAATATAACATCTGACATAACCATATTATATGACGTGATCGTAATTTATACTCTGACATCATGGGTCAGAGGTTACGGCTTCAATACGTTTTTCACCGTATCTGTTTTATTGCATTAAAAAATCCAATTTTATGTCATTTTTCGTGAAAAAAAATATCAACTTATTCTTTACACAGCTTCTCTGTATGTTTTCATGCAAAGTTTGCACGGGGTATTTGGTAGAACCTTTAATCCAATCATGTTGATCGATTCTCTCGCTCTTGGGAAGATCCTAATTCCTATTGCTTGAAGAGGCTGAATAATTAATGAACTTGTTAGGGCCATTTATTGGTGATTAAAGGTTATGGTACGTATGTTGTAATATAGGCTTTAGAACATAACAAACAAGTTAAAGGTCAATCTATTATGTCATTAATCACAGTTTCCATTCCAAGATGATAGCTCCTTTAGAGATAAAAGAACAAATAACTCATAACTTTAATTTTCTCAAATTTATTTTAATTTAATTTGGTCTAATTTATTTTAATTTAATGTAATTTAATTTACATGTAGTGTGATTTAAGTTAATTTAATTCAATGTTTTTGTCATGTTTTGTTACCATTATTTCAAATTGTTTCTAACAGTCAGCATAAATAGCTCTACAAGCTAATGTTTTATCGTTTGTATCTGCCCGACTTTAAATAAAATTTGATTTGATTTGATTTGAACTCATCTTCCTTTTGTATGGAAGGCAACTATTTTTGTCTAGGGAAATTCAAATGTCATGCCTGATGAGATAAAAATGCTGAGGAAAAATATATTTCATTAATTCTGTTTTTGCTGAGGTTAATTCCTTATTCTCAAGGGCTGAATTACCGGTGTATATATTTTAATTTAAGTTTGGAGGAATCTTTCGATTATCATTCCCAATAAGAACTGATGGCAGAAACTGTGGAAATACAAAAGCTCATATCACAAAGGTCATCTGTTGTTGATTTATTTATGTGTATTAAATCGGTGTCTTATGACATGAGAAAAATATTAATTTGTGACAAAATATTATATGACAAAATCTACATTTACTAAAATGTTGTGGACCAAATGTTCTAACACCATGCAGTATTCCTGTTTACAAGCTATTTTCTATCAAGTTTTAGTAAGAGAGTGAAAGAAAAAATTGTTCAGGTATCCTGTTGCTGGTGACATTAGAGAAGATGTGTGCATCAGGTTCAAGAAAATTTTATTTGTAGAAAAGGCAGGTTGAACATGGAAACTTTAACTCTCATAGGCTATTATTGGTCATCTTTTATCAAGAATGTAGGCCCTATATTACAATATAAAGAACAAACATGTTAAATAAGCAATACACAATCGGCATCATACTTTTTTGAGAGAAGATATTTTCTTAGGCTTACTTATTGCTTTCCCATGAGGAAATAACAAACATTGTGGGCTCAGAGGGGGGTCATTTGCACCCAATGATCCCCCCGAGTGATGCTCTTGTTGCAGGATACAATCTTGTTAGTTCTTGATTTCAGAGCATGATAGTTTGATCCTTTAACCTTTCCCAATCAGTAGTATCTAAAATACTTGCTCATCTCCCTTTTTACGATGTTGATGAGGAGGAAATTGTGGATTTATTGGGTCAGTGCAGGCATGCTTGACACTGATTGTCCTTGATAACCATTGATTACTGAGGACTATCACTCGGGGGAGATCAGTACCGGTTTTCACGGCTTGGTGTGAGTTTGCTGGCGGAACACAATTAAAACAGTAAATTCTTCACTGTTACCATAAGTGGTACATGAGCACTGAGAGCGTGCCTAAATCTACACATCTCAAGTCCGGTCACTCATCGGTTCAAATCCCTTGAGAATGTTACCTTAACTCTCGAGTGACCATGGTGATCGTGGATAATAAACGTCCGAAACGTGATGAATAATTGCCATTAAAACTAAACCATGATGCTTTCAGATTTGCTTCCGGAGCAGAACTATTTTTTTATTCACCATGTTGACGGAACATTCGAAAATCTGGATGATTTTTCTTTGCGAGAGCAGTCTCTATTGTCTTGGTCTTTCTCCTACTGCAGCTTAAACGCAGTCGATCATCTTTCATGTTAGTGGCTATTGTCTCGGCTATTGTACGATCCTTGGATCCTAAGAGCCTTGGACAGGAGCTATTGTTCTCCTCAGGCTTGGTTATTGTTGCTATTGTTTGCTGACGTGATTCTTTACCAGAAGAACCAGTGATAGTTCATGTGAAGATTTTACTGCAGACCCTGAATCCATGGTAAACAAGATACTTGTGGGCTTCAATTTACGCCCGTGAACACCTTTGACTGCAGAAACCTCAACTTACAAGACACAAATTTTGAGTCTATCGATGATCCTTCATAAAATATCGTAAACACTAAGTTTGACCAAGAAAAAATAGGTCACCGTCATTTTCGATAAACTGATCATCAGTACATGTAACACATCATCTGATGGTTGGTTAACTTGAGTAGATTTGAAGTGCACTGAAAAATATTAATAATACGTCATACATTGTACATCATATTCACATCATTAATACACATTAAATCTCACAATGGGGTTCTCCATCAGATGGTAAAGGGGAGGAAATCTTGTAAACCATGGAACACCAGTACCCTCAGCAGGTTAGGGCAATCCCGCTCTCTAAAATGGAGGTAAAAAAGGTCATTTTTGCTCATTAAATCAGTTCACATGATGAATTCAGCAAAATCCTCATGAGGCGCACACAGACATATCCACATCAAATGGTAGTAAAAAAATTAATTGTCATCTATCTAATTTGCATAATGATAAGACCAAGACCAAGTGTCTGTCCTGCTGTTTAAACAGCATTCACTGGTTTTCAAATGGCAAATTAATTTTAGGGCATGGAACAATAGATAATGCGCCTGAAGTTTTGAAGCATTGGTTAAAAAGAAATCAAAGTTCTTGAGCAAAAACGGCATTTTTTTCCTTTATTTTAGAGAGCGGGATCGCCCTAACCTGCTCCGTATCACTGAATTACAATACTTCCTTGGATGTAAAGTCATATCCTGATATTGTATTTCAATGAGATAGAGGGCACTGGTGTTCCATGAGTTACATAGTATCCTCCCCTTCACCATCAGTTGCATTGATGGATTGATCAGAGATATTTTGGCAACGATTTGGTGTAAAACTCACGAAATATAATTGACAAAGGATCTGCTGCAAGTTGTCAGTCTTTTGTCCAGGATATTACCTTTTCAATGGGAGGTCTTACACCAAAGCCTTGCTGATATTTCAGTCATTGTTTTAGTAAAACTTTTACTGTTTCCTGCTGTTTTGTTTTTCAATTCAATAGGGTACAATTTTAATGGCATATAATTGCTGTTGTCATACAGTTCTGGAAGCTGAGTTGAATTGGTCTGGCTCTCAATCTGCCTTGCTTTCACTGCAGATCTGTGCTTCATTTGAGAGTGGGTTGAGATGTTGCATTTAATACACTCCTATTTCTTGCTACGAAATTTAATTTGACACTGAAGTGACCACAGCAATTTACTGAAGTGCTCTGATCAGTCTGTTCCGAAGACATCTCTCAAAATGGACCTCCTATATTGCTTTCATTCTTGTGATGCCGATTTGTAGATTATTTTAAAGGCTTTTTAATGTAGTGTAAGTTTGATTATAGTAGTAGACATAAAGTCCAGATACTCTGAGCCTGTTAACTTCTCTGGACAGCTTAGTGTCTTGGGAGAAATGAGTGATCGTCCAACTGGGTGGGGGTCATATATGTGGGCATTGCTAGATTCAGCTTTCTGAAGGGACAGATCCCTCGCTCTTACATGGAAAAGCTTTCAGTACTGGGTGGATAAATGACAATGTCCATGGCTAGATGACTGCTAGTTGACTGTTAAAAGACCTCATATAATAACACATATTGATACATATATAAGCTGGCCCGGCGCCTGCTGTTGCTCCGTTATTGTGTAGAACTGTTAAACCAGGAAATGTTGGTTTTTTGCCAGCTGCATTACGGTAGTCATGAACAGGGGACATACACACACGAGAGGCTCTACCAAAGGTGGGTTATAGCATGTGCTCTAGACTAGTGTACTTGAGCACCAATCTGTCAGAATTACCCCTCAATATTTCAAACTTGCAGACTTTATTAGATATTTTTTTTTAAAATTGCTATGTACATATTCAACTTTGTTTAGTTCATGATGCAGTTATTAATAATATGATACCGGTGTTTCGCTTTTGAAAATAGCTGGAGTGATGAGAGTCACATTCATAAAATTTGAAGAAAAAAAAATTTAAAGGTGAACTGCAAAGCTTTTCAATGTTCTGCTAAAATTTCAGAAATCAAGGCCTTTGTAGTTATAGTTGTTTATGTGTGGTAATAGTTCTGTGAATATTTTCTCCTTCCGAGTATACGATAAGTCAAAAACTTATACCACCAGAAAACGGGAGCCACAACTTTCGAAACGTCATCGATTGTCTCCCATTGTTTTTGGAAAGTTATGACGTTATAGTGGACCTCACTCATTCATCCGACGTAGCATGACGTCATGTAAAATGATACCGTACATTAACTAAAACTTGAATGAAGGAGACCTCTATAAGTATAACGTTCTACAAGCAAAGAGAGACAAGCGATGCAAGTTTTAAATACAGATTTATAACAGGATAACTTTATTATTGTTATTAGTACAATTTAGCAAAATATACTCTCCCCAAAATCATCCCACAACACCGGATGTTTGTAAGCAACAGTTTAGAAAAAAAATGAAAAGCTTTACCTTTAATGATTGTGATATCCCATTCCAGGTTATAACATAGGGAGGCTTAGTTAAATTTGGCGAGTGCTGTTTTCACACTCCTGAGCTAATTTTTTGGAGTGTGATGGTGTTGGACTGAGATCACACTTCATATATCATTTATAGTGGTATTAAAAGAACTACATGTATTAAAGTTTGTTGTAATATATATGATTTGCACAGTGCAAGTGATCTACAAAATCCATGCCTTGACCTCGGTTCTACCGAATTTCGGTCTTGCCATTAGAGGTGAAAAGTTATTGCTCGCACACACCTATTTCTCATTTAAAATGGGTTTGAGGTGGGCAGATGATTTCACTTGGCTGTTTAAATCCCTTGAAATGTTGCCATGTAGTTGACAAGATAATTGTGCCATTTCGCGACAAACATTACTCTTGGGTGAAGGCCAGTATTTTTAGCATTTCCTGTCGATTTAATTTGCCAAGATATCCTGGCATATTGGTACATGTACATGTACACTACTCGATCAGCCTAGTTCTCGTGAACGAACATCTCGTCTTCCTGTGTGACAGATACGCCTGGCCTTGTTTGTTCTGTGTTTTATTGATCTCTCCACTTCACTGTTACTTTCCCACATTATCTGACTGATCTGTAACACATAGGATCGCTGTTACTTCCTTATCTGTTCTCAAGAGGCTGAATGGGCAAGCTTTTTGAAATGCATCTCTGAAAATGAACTGCATTCTCATCTAATCTACACGCAGTCCAAGAAAGGTTTACAGGCCTGCAAGTGTCGCCTGTATTTCCTATATTTTGACTTTTTCTCATGAAAACTTCCACCAGTTCTCTGAAATGAGCCAAATTAACATGAGAAAATACATTTCAGAATTTTTTTTCTCAGAAATATCCAAACATTTAAATCTCTCTTTGTTGAACCAAGCAGCAGAACGGGTCCCCTCAAATCGCCACCACTATGACCGCATTCAGTAGAAATAATTTGATTGAAGATTAAACACCAGAAAACTACTAAGTTTGGACACCTACAATGTAGTAGTGACCTGTCTTAGACTCCCTCTATTTCCTATATTTATGCCCCCCCTCTAACTAGAGGGGGGGGCATATAGCGATCGCTTTGTCCGTCAGTCTGTCCGTCCGAATTTCTTGTCCGCGCGATATCTCGGTTAATAATTGATGGACAGGATTGAAACTTGCATGGAATGTGGCCAGTGGCTCATAGTTGTGCAGCGTAGAGTTTTTTCCGAGTTCCGGTATCATTTTCAAGAGTTATGGCCCCTTTTCTGAAATCTCTGTGAATGGGACTTGTCCGGGCTGGATCTTGGTTAATATTGTATGAACAAGTATGAAATTTGCATGACATGTGGTCAGTGCCCCACAGTTGTGCAGCGTAAAGTTTCTCCCTGTTCCGCCTATATTTTCAAGAGTTATGGCCCTTTTTCTGAAATCTCTGTGAATTGGGACTTGTCCGGGCTGGATCTTGGTTAATATTGTATGGACAATTATGAAATTTGCAGGGTATGTGGTCAGTGCCCTGTAGTTGTGCAGCGTGAAGTTTCTTCGCGTTTCGCATATATTTTCAAGAGTTATGGCCCTTTGTTCATCAAGTCTTTGTGAATTGGGACTTGTCCAGGCTGGATCTCGGTTAATATTGTATGGACAAGTATGGAATTTGCAGGATATGTGGTGAGTGCCCTGTAGTTGTGCAGTGTGAAGTTTCTCCGCGTTTCGCATATATTTCAAGAGTTATGGCCCTTTTGTTCTTGAAATCTTTGTGAATTGGGACTTGTCCGGGCTGGATCTCAGTTAATATTGTATCGACAATTATGGAATTTGCATGATATGTGGTCAGTACCCCATAGTTGTGCAGCGTGAAGTTTCTCTGCTTTCGGTTATATTTTCAAGAGTTATGGCCTTTTGTTCATCAAACCTAAATGAATGGGATATATTTATTTGTCCAAAGCACATTCCAAAGTAGATCACATAGGTCCTGAAGTATGAAATTGCCCCAAAAAGAGTGAATTGGATGCAAAATTCAAAGTTCACGATCGCTTCATAATTTCACCACAATATACTCCAAGGAATGTAGGTCTCATTATAAACCAGGTCACATTTTTGAATTTGGCGAAAGTCCCGGGTGGAATATGTACATGTATTATGCGAGGCATGCCGAAAAAAGTGACTGAAACAGAATTTTTATAATTAGCCAAATTAGGCCTCCACAGACCAATACAAAACAGAACAATGGTGGAGCAGTGTCGGATTAAAGCGGAAGGGGGGCATACAATTGAGCAATCTCTGATTGCTTCCTTGCTGCGTTTGTTTAGATAATTCCTATATTTCTCCTATATTTTGGCAAATTTCCTCCTATATTTTCCCCTATATATTTTTCACTGTGAGTCACTTGCAGGCCTGGGTTTATTTCAAATGTGAGAATTCCCAGGAAACATAAGGCTACCGTTGATGTTTAATTTATATGTCCTTTGTTGTATTTTGGTTATTAACCGAAAAATGTAAGTTGTAAGTCATACATGTACCGGTAGTTGAATCATTTTTGTATTCCAGCTTGCTACCTCTCAGTAACTATTTCATCCCTTCAAGCAAAATGACCCATTTTCCATTTGCTGGAATATGGTGCAACCGGAATGTACATTTATTTTGGGCACACAATGTATATTTAGGCAGGGAAATGTGCCCAAATTAGTGAAAATATTCAAAAGTCCCCGAATTGCATGTTGAGGTTCAGCCCCTTATTATTTTGTTACATGCTAGTTAAGGAAGGTGAGGAGTACTAGTTAACTCAGGTGACAAGAACTAACATGTGAAGTCGTGAGCCTGCTGTGATTAGGGATTAGTGTCAGCCAGGACAGCTTACAATACACATTCCCCTCACAAAGAAACAAAATATCACCCATGATAAAATCAGTATGTAACATAACTGATCTATGAAAATGAATAAAAGTAAATAAAGATATTTAAGAAATGCTAGTAATTATGATGAATATATTTGTATCGAATGAATAAATTTTGAACGAATAGATAAAGGAATAAAATGGCATTCACACTGATGCGTGATCAGGTTGGCACACGTTTTTCAGAAGAGAATAATATTTTTTAAACTTTTCTCAACTTTAGATACGAGCTAAAGATGACCATATAGCCTTCTTCTAAATCTTGATATTGAGACATTTCCTGCAAACGGATTGTTTTATATTTGCATAGCTAGTAAGTTGTCGGCTAATTTCCCGTTCAATATTCTCATTCATGTAAATATGAGTCAGACTGTTTTAGAGCCTATCACAAGTATGGAAATGCAACCAATCCGAAGCACATTTAGCTGTATTCCTCGGAAGCTCTCCATTTGAATTTTTTAGCTTTACAAAATATCGTACATGAACTGACAATTTAAACAAGTGTACGAGATCCTGAGGAGATCTTTGTTTCAATCTGCTCGGCTATCGACATCTGTCTGTACAAAAATTTCGGAAACAGGGTGACCGATAATGGGGAAAACTGGACCACATGCAAACCTTATCTACATTTTCACTGTGATAGCGCAGGTGCCATTTTTCATATTGAACCAGTTGATGAGCGTACCAAACATCATGATACCTGTGGGACCTCATCTGTTGTTTAAACACCAAACACCAAACTCTCACCTAATAATCCTGCACATCAAGCTTTTTAACACAAGTAATGGATTTATTGACTTAGGAATTAGTCAATTATTGCTCAATTTTTGAACCCCAAAATCCTAGACATCGGTCTGGTTTAACGGTTTAAAATCTTTGGTTCAACTTCACACCATACGTATTTGCAGTTTCCTAGGATCACACTACAATATTACGAATGGTGATCAGAAGACCAGCCATGATTATCAAGGAGTACAGTCAATTGCCCTTCTGGACATTTGCCCTTCGGACATTTGCCCTTCGTATAATTGCCCTTCTGACCATTTGCCCTTCATGTCAAGTTGCCCTTCCACCCATTTGCCCACACTACACATGGTATATGGAAAACTGATTTAGTAAACTTCTGACGAGTATGTTCAAGTTCTTAATGTTTATTTCACAGAGAAAAGATATGAAACTTTAAAAGAAAAAAAGAAATTAAAGCACAAAAAACACATACATCTGGTAGCATCTGACGATTATATTCAAGTTCGGTTTCGGGGCTTCAAACAGAGAAAATTCAGTGATGTGTTAATCAGGATTATCTGTGAGTGACCCAAGCCTCAGGGAGTGATGGGTGATCAGTGAGGGGATAATCTGGATTATCTCTGACTATTCATATTCTTCTTCTGCTTAGTGGCCTTTCTTACTCAGTTCTTTCATCTGATACTTCAAAGACCAATTAAAATTTTTTAATGAAAGAAAAAAAATGTTTATTGTTTGTAATGTTTTTGTTTATATGCATTTTATGTTTGCATATGAACATGTTTCTGTGGATAAAATAAACATTAAGACCGAACTTGAATATAATCGTCAGATGCTACCAGATGTATGTTTTTTAGTGCTTTAATTTCTTTTTTTCTTTTAAAGTTTGATATATTTTCTTTGTGAAATAAACATTGAGAACTTGAACATATTCGTCAGAAGTTTACTAAAGCAGTTTCTCATATACCATGATTATCAATGATAATGAAATGTTTTGTCATCACAAAATATCATATCGCCGAGAGCAGTTGTACAACCATTGCATTGGTACTCTCAGCAGTACACAAGTTGGACATTGTTGTGGTTATGGTTCCTTGTTTATTCTGTCTGGTCAATTCTTTACTCGTGTCGAAATATATTCTACAGATTGAGAATGTGATCATTAACAAAATAGGTGCAAGAAAACGTCACTCTTTCTGTTGTTTTTGACGTGACAATTGTCAACGTTTTAGAAAAACAAGGCTTAATAATTTTGGCTATCCAGAAATGAGAAGTTAATAATATCAGAATTGTAATCGTCTCTTTTGTCATGGAATCGACGTGAGAGAAAGCACTGATCATTCCTCTAAAGGTCCAGATTTGAGTTGTATAGGTATGAATATTATCTTGTGAGGGCAATCATTTATGCATATCGGAATGGGTCGAAATTTAGAAGCAATTATCATATAACGTGAAAACCACGAAATGGACATTAAAATTAATTTATCTAGTTCTGGTACAGCAAAATGATACATGAAATTTGGGGAATTCTGCACAATGATGTGAAAGAATGAATGCAAGAGGTGGGAAAGAATTGACCACGTCCGGTGTAAAAAGCAATTGTCAACGTTTAGGGAAAACAAAGCTGAATGTAGTGAAATTACTTCCGGACCACTTGTAGGCCACGATTATTTTAACTCCTGATTGACGCTTTTTATCGTAAATAGGCTGATTAATTCCAGTAACTTTAATGACGAGAGGCTTTGAAGAGCCGGCCACCGAGAAGCCGAGAAGACAATCCACCACTTGTAAAGGGAAACGCGATGCACACGGCACAGTTTTTTTCTTTGCGCAAGTGCACAAATCTGTGCCAAAATTCTCTGAATTTCTCGTATACTTTTATATTTGTGATATCAGTCAATTAAATACCAGTATGATCAGTAATTTAGACATACAACTTCACTGTCACTTGATAACGAAATGTTGTCATCAGCGAAAAGTGAAAACTGCACGCCGGTGCATCGCGGGAAACTTTACAAGAAGATCAACACGTTAAATTATCGGTATGTTGGGAATTTCGACCCAACTCGAATTTTTATAGCCCGATGAGTATTTTCTTCAGAATTACATACAACAATAATCCGACTGACACGTCTGGCATTTAATAATTTTTCCAATCTTTAGATCGACTAACATTTTCTGATTTTCGCAGTTGCTGTTGTTGCTTTTTTCTCCCGTCTGCAGTCGTGGATTTCAACTTGAAGAAGTCTTGAACGGTGAACGTTCGTCTTATAAATGACACGACGTAACCTTCTCACGAACGTAAAACGCCTTATCGATTTGTTAAATTTGGTAAAGACTGAGAAAAGAAACATTTTATTTGAGAGAAAACTGATCTTGAGGTCGCAGATATCACAGAACGGGTTTTTTTGATTAAAATTGTAGTTTAAGGGCCGCTTCCCATACGGATTTCGCGGCCCATCAACTCAATGTTTTATTTAAATTTCACGGTACATTTCTTTATTAATTTGAGATCTTTTGCAGCGCTAGATAACGGGTTTCGGGTTTGACACGTGCTATATGTGTATAGCACAGGCGGACATCATGCCGCGCCAACCGGAGTGCTTCACTGCCGGATTTCTCACCTTCGTGATCGATCTTTTCATACTGAGAACTTCCAAGAAACGCAGAAACCCGCATTCTCTATTCATAAATGCGGGTTTCAAAACACAAAATAAAAAGGCCATGATCCCCGACATGTGTGGCAAAATACATGCAGGTTACTGTAGGCTTTTACCCAAATATGACACTTAATTGATGAGGAATTTCCATGAACATAACAGAACATTGATTATTAATTAATGCAAGAAAAATATTTTAAAAATTATTAATATTATTTTTTTTTGTGCTGCTCTCTAATTTGGGTGCATCCTAAATTTGGGCGCATCCTAATTTGGGCACAAGGTTTAGCACTGTATCAAGCAAGGGAGTAGTCTAAAGCCCTGGTGGTATGGTATGGCCTTAGGGCCTATGCTGTAGACAGTGACATTTATCTCCATCCTGAGTCATTCTATAACTGTCTGTTGTATACAGTGTGCTGTCAGTAATACTGTCTGATAGAATTTCAGGGTTATGACCAATCCATTATTTTGTATATTGTGACAAGGCGAGACAACCTAACTGGGCCTGTTTCCTAATTATAGACTTTTCATTGGTTGGTCGTTCAGCTGAGTGAGTTAGCGAATACGGCTAATATTCGGCTTCGTTGATTGGACCCATTAGATTAGTCAACATTCACCGCCTTCAATCATGCACTCCTATAGTATCGTACAAACTCAATAATAGCGGGACGTGCTGCTTGCCCAGTCAACGGCTTCTCGCATTGTTGGTGAGAGTAAAAGGCTTTTGAGGAGAGCTTTCCATGATTCTAGTGCACGTGGGTGATTCTGGCAGCACCGCTGGCTTGGTTTGTACACGCTTAATGCAATTAGGAGTTGGCAATTCTAAGTTGACGACAAATCAATGGAGTAAGAAAGGAGACAAAGATTGGTCATTCTCTTTGGGACTAGATAAGACGCGGAAGGGCTTAACGCTGAGCTGTAAATGACTAGCTATCTTTGGCAGTGACAGGCATCAGTTGATGGGTGCGCCGGTGACAGCGAGATTGTTCTGGTGTCCAGTTAGCTTAGCTCTTGACCGGGTGTACTAGTACTAGCTCACGGTTGTATCTCCATGCTACCACTCTACTATCAGATACTTACCACATCTATTCACCACGTGGAGCCAACTGAGCGAACGAGCGACCTGAAAGAAGTACTTCTCTCCCGAGTGTCACTAAGGTAACTGGTTGAGTGCCCCGGAATGGTCCGGCCTCCTCCAGCTGCTGCTCCTGCTAAGGCTCTCGTCACAGCGCTATGACAGACAACGCATGCTGGATACTATCATGAACAATGCACTCGGACGTGACAATAAATCAGCGAGATTTCGTACGGTGTAGTTCTAACCTGGTAAAAAAGTAGATAATTGTTTTGCCTGCTACGTTGCACTTGTACCCTGTTACCGCGTTAATCCAGCTTGCATGCATGCTCGTCGGACTCGCTGTGCTGGGAATCTCCAGTCGTGTGTGAATTCGGACACATCCATGGGTTCCACTATGTATAGTACAGCCACTGCTACCGCATACCACAAGAGAGATGATGTGCTCATTGGACGCTCCAAGAGCCCAACACGAGCTGGTCTCAATGGTAAGTTTGCTTTCCCGTATTTAATTAATACTCCTATAAATGCATATGGTAATGTATTTACCACATCATGGATATACATGGAAGCTTATCATGCAAAGTGTTGGAAATTTCACACAATGGTCCCACATGTGAAAATCTGTTGATGAAATATTGTTTCATATCTAGGTCTGTTGGAATCTACATGTATATGTATCACCATGTATGGCATCCACTTGCATTGTGAAATGATAAAAAACATTTTGATTAAAATGACTTGGAAGTATTGTTCATTTTTTCTTGCTGTGTCATACGTTTGGAACCAGGTGAATGACACATAAATATCCTCGTGAAAAGAAGCTATGTATATACATGTATCTGAATGCTACAAAAGGGACATAATATGGACTCTTAGATATCTGATCAATGCATAGCAACCCAGATCTGTAGTGTGGTGTCCGATTCAATTTTGAATACCCGTATCGTAGACGTTTGTGAGAAATTAGGTACATGTACTATTCGCATTGGAAAGTTTGGAGAATGGATGAAGCTAGCTATAAACCTACATGTAGCAACACTCTAGAATATATTTTAATTTGTTGATTCAGTTTTGTCTCCATTGTGCCATTTGAGCATACTGGTACTGGCACAATCTTGTAACTACTTCATGGATGCTATTATTGAGCCTCAGTCACGTCAGTATATGGCAGATGGCCCGAAAACGTGCAGATAACCCATTGCTTTTTCATTCTTTGATTTCCGAGGGAGATCAAATTTACTAGACCGAAATTGGTGATGATTGAATTTAAATAGGGTGATTAATTTATTGGAGGATAAAATGCCAAACCCGACTGGTACTGTTGTTTTTTGATAAATTGGATAGCAGTCTTGAAAAATTTGCAATGCATTGTATCTTGCGAGTGACTGGCAATAGACATCAGAAACTTCCTTGAGGGTCTTTTGGTTTTTGTATATGATTGTTTTTACAAAAGATTGCTATTGAAAATACTTTTAAAAGTTTTGTCAACTTTGTCAATTTTTGGCTCGCCATCTCAATTTTGGAAATTTCATGTCTTCATATAGATCTATGGAGAATAAATAGGAAGCTTTTATGTTGTCAAATTAGGAGATATATCCAAAATAGATATTTCAGAAAAAGATTTTTGAACATTGGAACTTTTTATGTTATGTACATCACTTGTTTTTGTAGGAAAATTTGAAATATACATGTAGTTGCTAACTGGACACTGTAATGGCCTCTTTATTTATTATTGGAATAATTCTTTGGAGATTGTAATTCCCAAAATTGAGATTGGAGATTTGGTGCTCCAAAAATTTCCAAAATGGATAAAAACAATTATTTTATTTTTCATAGAATTATTTCACAAATAGAGTGATTATACTGCAAGAAGACCCTCAATAATACATAAATGAAGTTTCAAATCTCTATTGAAAGTCATTGGTAAGATATAGCAATTTTTCAATACTGCTATGAAACCAGGCTCCACCACTGATTATATCAAAATCTTCACTGTCCACAAAATAATGATATTTTGACCAGTAGTCATGGGAGTGAAGTCAGGGAGTGATGACATCTGTTAATTCGTTTATCACACCATCACTGTGTTTAACAACCTTTATGCCTTCAAGTGCATACATGTGGTACATTCATAAGAGGGCCACAGGGTAGATCAGTTTCACATGTACGGTAATTTCCCTAATAATTCGCGATGCAGTGATGAAACTCGCAACTTAAAAAATTGGCTACTTTCGAATTATTTGTCGCGCTAATTCCAGAAAAAAAGCTTGTGTTCGAATTATATGTTACGCTGATTTTCACGGAAGATCCAAAATGGCAGACCGCTTCGCCGTGATCGTTGTGATCTATTGATAACCGTGTATTATGTTTGATATCTCTATCATAGTTCATTTAAAAGACTCTGGGCCATCCTTAAAAATATGTCAGTTGGGCGTAACCCGCCCGCCCCATCGAAAAGCTTCCAACCCAAAAGTTTTTATCAGCCATCTTTCGCCGTAGGCCTAAATGTTTTTTTCTTTTTCTTCAACTTCAAGCAGTCCCTGTGTAGTTGTTATTATCATTAAATTGCGTAGGTCGTGAATTTGTCCGCCAGAGTTGCAAGTTTCAAGAATGAAATACAAAGAAAATATAGTCTACGAAACGAAAGAAAAATCTACCCTCTCGTTGTTGTTGAAAAGCGATATGCGTGTTGAAAACTTTTGTGCCTTACTTCCCTATTTTGAAAGTGAACTCTTCCAATTTGATTCGTCGGGAAGCCTTGTGGGATTACAACACCGGGTCAGTGGAAGTTTCCATTACCGCAATAGGGATGATAGCCCGACAGTATTGCGACACGTGCCTGCAGTCAGTCGACCATATTTCCCGCCTAAATCTGTACCGTGATGCCGATGTTTGTAAAAAGTGAAATGTCCAGCGATGTCAAGGATTGAAAATACATAAAAACTAGACGTCTAAATTTCACATGTACAAGCCAAGTCCTGCATTGATGATCGGGTTGTATAGTACATTGACTTGTCTACAACGTCACTCGTGAGATGTCAATGTGACTGACCCAGCGATGAGATCAGGGTGCATATTTTATGTTCGTCCGCTCCATAAAGTTGATTCCGTGTTGATTATAAACTGGATTATCATGTTGTTGGAAACACTGACGTCGGTCATTTTATTACATGGAAACGTCGTTCTGGATTAGTGAGTGAATAAAACACCAGCATCAATGTCTGTTGACATTTCCCCGTAGCACAAATGAAATACTCAACTGCTCCCTTGCTGCAGTCAAAATGTATGAGACACATCATGCAGATCTGAAGAAATTAAATAATGGCTCCCTCGACATAGGAGTTGTGCACAAACTAACTATTACGCGGAAGCCCTGACAGGGACAAGCAGAGGGAAACATTTATATCTTTGTCCTTCCATATCATCTGTTTATTAAAGAAAATGAGACATCGTAAATATCATTCAAATTGCCATTAAATTATTTTCTATTGATCAAGTAGGTGCCTCAAAATGGCCAGTTGACGGGCATTTTCGCCTCCAACCGACTGCTAATGAGAACCCGGTTAGTGACTTCTGATCATAGTTCTATGATATGGAGAATTCGCAACAACAAAAATTGAACTTTTGTATTTTATTTGTGTGCCAACGCGTATCGCTAGTCACGATTTAGTTGTACAGAAATTATTCTGGGTAACAAATTATTCTTAGTAACATATTCACTTTACTTTCAGCGGCACGAACTCCACGATGAAAACGGGAGTGTTCGAATTTGTTGTTTCACGGGTATATTGAAAATGCTCCCGTTTTCGTTTTATTAGGATGGAAAAATCACGACGGGAAAAATCGGCCGTTTTCGAATTAAATTTGGAAGGTGAATTATTAGGGAAATTACCGTAACTGACAGTGCTACTCTCAGAAAATAAAGTTTTGTTATTATCGTATACAATGGTCCACTTGGGTTTGCCCTTAATTCCGAATTGCAAGCGTTTCCCCATGTTTTCTGTTCGCATCTATCTGGAGTTGCTAAGATTCCTGGGTACATAATTGCTCCTTGGTGATGCAGAAATCCCATTAAATCAAGAAATTACACGTCTTGGCATACAGTCTTGTTTTACACAGCAGGATGCTGGACTCCTATTGATTGGCCTCTTCTCTGTGCGAGGTGGGTTGTTAAGTTCCAGAACCTCGACTCTCAACATCAACTTCATAGGGTATAGAGAATAATTAGTTTGCCCATTGTAAATTTGCAGAACATGAAAGGTCAGACATATTACTCCTATTGTATAAACATGTACATTCAGATATGCCAATTGTGGACTAGCCAGAGAAGGTTTTAGAAGCACATCTTGACTTTTCCTCTACATTATGTCACAGAGAATGTGCATAGGCCAATAGTATGATTATTGGCTCAATATTAATCTACCCCCTGCCAACAGAGTTATTCAAGAGTCGTGTCTACCATCCATCTATTGCTAGCTCTGTTGTGCATATGGACATAATATTTACACTTATCCCTCATTATAACATGGCTCTTTATAGTGCGAGTTTCAGTTTAACTCGGAGCTTAATATGTCCCCCCGATTTTTTTGGTGTCTTGTTGTTTTTGTGTGCCAATCATTGAGAAGGCATCGTGCTCACAAATATTCGATCGCAATACTGGAGTGTCCATGTCAAATTCAACAATTCTAAAGGAACAAACAAACATATTTGTGCATTAAATAAGTAAATACTATTAATAAGTTGGCCATTTCATTTTTATTTGTTTAATTTTCACCCAATAAGCAGTCCATTGTGTGAAGCTATCGCGAATGACAGACATGTACGATAGTGCCAGCTTATCACTCGACCAATTGATCGTCTGAACAATGGGATAACAAAGGATTCATTTTAGCGGGATTGATTCACGTGTAGTGCATTTGATGATGTGTCCCCCAAACAGCACACTTTCATGAGGGACAAGTGTACATTATGGCCACCTCATGTTGTCAACCACCTTTAAACTTTGGGCTATAATTGTGCTCTTGATATGGAATCCTGTTCCCATTGTACTTCCCTTTCTAATTTCCTATGCTGACAGGTCGAAATTTACACCTGTCCCTGACAGCTAATTGTTGAAAGAGCAGGTAGAAAAATAAAGTACCTGTCTCCAGTGAAAGGTAGCCAATAATTTTTTTTGATCTTCAAAATATATCTTTGACAAAATTCATTCAAAGCTGCTAATTAGTGCATGGAAACAAGGTGTCGTTAATTCATTGGTAGCTTGCAACATTAATCTCAAATTACATGTACTTGACAATTTCAACGATCGCATGTTCAAGTAATTCTTAAAGCTGACAGGTAACATTTTTGGTGACCTGTCTCGTGTGACAGGTAAATTATTTTGAATATTTCGACCCCTGATTGATAGCTGGAATCGGTTGTGACATGAAGAAGTCTGATATCGTATTTAATATGGATTGCTTTATCAAGCCAGTTATCACCCTGTGCATCTATTGACCTTCTCTATGATGTCTATTCCACTCCTGAGAAAACATGTTATTAAGATTGTCAGTGATATCGAGAAAACATCTTGACTTGTGGTCATCCTCCTGTCTGTGAACCGCACTTAATTCCACGGTTGTTAATCTCCATCTCTCAATTACTGAAGTTACCAGCATAATACAGTTTGGATGGACATAGCTATATTTATGATCAATACCACAATTACCAGAGCATTTTCCACACCCCCTGGCAATAGAATCTCTCACCTATTAAAGGCAAATTATTTCCACTTCTGTACAGAGACATTGTAGAGTGGTACTGTTATGCACCACTAGAATAGTCTAAATGGTTACAGTACCATCAAAATAGATTGAATCCTGGCTCGGTGAGAATCGAACTCACGACTTAGGGGATACCGTCCCACTGCTTTACCGACTGAGCTACCGAGTAGCGAGTCCAGTCGGGAACAGCTCGCTCGTTCAATCCATTCCACAAGTCACTTTGACTGCAATTATTAGTCGAAACTTAGTATCTTCAAATTGAATCCTCCGCTACATGTCTTAGAGGGATTTTATATTTATTGTCCTGTTTGTAGTGTTAAATGAGGAATTGTGAATCCCATAGAGAAATGAAGTGGGTAGAACACACAGAGGACCCCTGTTTGTTACATGTGTATTTCATTAATACCGAAGGAAATCCTTGGGTGTGTTTTAGGTAATGGGTTCCATCAAAAAGTGGTTAGGTAGGGCAGTAGAGAATTTTTTTTACACTTTTTCTAGGAAAATGTGTAATTTGAGCTATTGTACTCCCCCAATAAGGACAGTTAACATGTACGGCCGTTCTGATGCCCTCGTCGTGGACTGATGAGCGGAGGGTGTTGATCCAAGCCAAACATCGATGTAACTACTCCGGAATTGTCCGGTTAATACTGAAATCGGCATCGCAGAATTGACCAGTCTGGAGTTGGCCATCTTGTGAAGTCCGACTTTTAATTCTGCTGATCGATCAATCATGGTATTTCCTGTCAATAAGGTGCGGAATAACGTCACCAACTGTTGAAAATGTTGATATATCAACAAATTCGTTCGTTAAAACTTTAGCATTGTCGTGGATACAGACCGAAATCCACAACATTTTTGTCCACACACCACAGATCTGCGGGGTGGAAGTGGCCAATCGAAGTCACGTGGTCGCATGGAATGAAGTTTTGCATTTTTTTGTTTTCAAAAACAGTTCAATTATTTAAACTCTATTCGAGACACGTCGGCGGGAATAATAAAAAGAAGATAACATCTTACATTTTATATTTCCTATCGGCAGGGGGGGAAAAAATACCCCAAAATGTTTTGGTTTTTTGAAATCAGAAGATCTCACGTCAGTGGATCCGCTAATCTGGAAATATAAAATGCCTGGCCTTATTTATATAGGCCACTGTATACTCTAAATATTCATATGTATTTCTGACGATGGCATAATCACAGCCAAAATATAGAATATTATATCACAGTGACCCATTTTCAGTGTTACTTTCATCCTAATTTATGTGAAGTTAATCTGTGGTAATAATGAATATCTGGACCTTTAAATTAGAACTCTTTTATTTAATCATTTATTTTGGGTATGTAGGGTTATTTGAACACTGTTAATTTCATCATGTTAATTGTGTGTAGGGGAGGGAAGTGGGTGACTACACTGCTTGACCAGGGACGAACATGATTGTATCGATTTGGATTTGAAATATCGCAATGAGCAAATCCCTAAATGTGCAGTCTGGTAAATAATAGGCAACCTTTGGACTGAAATTGACACGTCTTTCGAATTGAGGAATGATCATTGCAAATAATATACACAAGAGACAAATTGATGACCGGTTCCTAAAGGCGAAACTTTCACTTGAGGCACACCAGGATGTAAAAAGGTAGTGTCGTAAAAGCTCAAGAGACGATAGGTGAAACCACAAAATAAAGCTAATTGTCCAGACACACGCCAGATCAGAATTCCATAAGCCATCCGGTTATTGAGGATCATGTGAATTGCTGTTTAACATGCAAGACCCAGAACAGATGACGCCTTTAGATTCTGTATTGATCAGTGATCCTTCAATTAGGGCGTGTGTCTAAGCAACTAAGAGGCATTGAATCAGATATTCAGGATACACAATACTGCTTCCTATCATAATTCATGGAAAATGGCCATTCCCAGGATTGAACATCCATGTAATTAATGACTTTCATCTTAGGCCAACCTCAGGTGTAAATGTCTCTGATGCCATTATCTATATATTTATGACACTATCTGTTCTAATCTGTTCTAATTAACTCCGTGTTTTAGAACACTTGTACCACTGCAATAAAAGCGTGTCTCAGATACTACGGCTACATCCGAGAATCCACCGTATTCTCAGGTCTGATTGTGAGGTGCAGAGGGAAGATTTCCTGTGGAGTCATGTGGTTGCTTTTTAGTTGCTACACATCAATTTTTCCCACCTCTTGCATATATTGCTTCTATTGCATATGCATTTGTGGTGTGGGACTGTTTGCGGTACTGGTATCCTATTGTATTTGACCCGAGAGCATCGAGTGAATCCAGAGAACCTTAATCCCTACATCGATTTTTCACTTCAGTTGTTTGGCTTTGCCTAACTTCTCCATCAGTGACTTGGCATTTAAATACCGGGATTTTGTTTCCTTCCATTCTGGACAATTCCCATTTAAATTTAGAGTGCCCTAATGTTATTTTATTGCAAGATTTACATAGGAAGTGAATTGCTGCACATTTGTGTTATGTAAGCTTGAATTCTATCTGCGCAAAAAGGCCAAGAACCACTCCATCTCAAATGACTGTAACATTTGACATTTATCTGTGGCAAACAGATGGTTCACATTGATTTATGGGGATGACCCTTTAATGGGTGATGGGATTCGAATTCTCCAGATTTGGCTGATAATGCTGCTGTTTTACCTGCCTTGATTACTGCCGTGTTATACCTGCTCTGATACCTTCCCTGACATTTGCTCTGTTACCTGCCCTGTTAAACCTGCCCTGATACCTGTCCTGTTATAACTGCCCTGATACCTACGATTTTATACCTGTTCTGTCACATACCCGCATACATGTACCTGTCTGGATATACCTTTCCTGTTACCTGTCCAAATACTTGTCCTGTTATACCGGCCCTGTTATACTGATACCTGCCCTGTTATACTGATACTTGCCCTAACAGCCCTGTTACTCGCCCCTATGCCTGCCTGGTTATGGCAGATTCCATTGAAACGTAGGCCACTTGACTCCCACCGAGACAAAAATTCAGAAACAATATTTTGTTAGATTTTTCAGTGTCAACCAAGAGGATACACCATGTATGACATGACAAAAATAAATTAGGAGCATTAGGACCAGTGTTTTTAGCTCATGTGGGCCGAAGGCCCGATGGGCTAATGTCATGGCCTGATTGTCCGTCGTCCGATGTCCATCGTCAGTAAACATATTCTCTGAAACCGCTTGGCCAATTAAGCTGAAACTTGGCATGCATGTTTCCCCCAATGAGTACACCAGAATTTGTTCATGCGGTGTCGATACGATTTTAAATATGGCTGCCATGGTGGCCATCTTGAATTTGCCAGTGAAATCTTGTCATCATTATTTTTCGGTAACTGCTTCATGGATCTTTCTCAAATTTGGTACACCGGTTCCCCTTTGGGTCTAGTTGTCCAACATGTGTACTTTAGTCCAATTTGAATAACCAATATGGCCACCAGGCGGCCCCACCATCGTTATCGCGATTTCTCAGGAACTACTGCATAGATCTTTCTCAAATTTGGTACACAGGTTCCCCTTGGGGTCTAGTTGTGCAAGATAGCTTTTGTGGTCAGATTCAAAAATCCAAATGGCCACCAGGTGGCCATCTTGCATTTCCCTATGAAACATTGTTATCGTGATTTCTCAGGAAGTACAGCATGGATCTTTCTCAAATGTGGTACACAGGTTCCCCTTGGGATCTAGTTGTGCAAGATACCTTTTTCGGTTCGATTTGAAAATCCAATATGGCCACTAGGCAGCCATCTTGGATTTCCCCATGAAACTTTGTTATCGCGATTTCTCAGGAAGTACTGCATTGATCTTTCTCAAATTTGATACACGGGTTCCCCTTGGGGTCTAGTTGTGCAAGATACCTTTTCTGGTCCATTTCGAAAATCCCATATGGCCGCATCTTGAATTTCCCATGAAATTTTATCATGAAATCTCAGGAAATTACTGCATGGATCATTTAGTGTTCATGGGGACAACACAAGTTAGAAACTCATCTATTGCAGTTCTTTAGTAAAAATTTCTTAAAGCTACTCTCTCCAGTTTATAGCCAGATGAGCTACAGTGCCGTGGCACTATCTTTCTAGTTTTACATGAAGTTGAATGGCCCCATAGAAATGGACTGTAAATGGACTGTAACAAATGTTATTTGACAAGTTTGTCCCGAAATGACGATCATTCATCGAATGTGCTTTATCGAATGCAATGATTACATCATGCTCACTTTTCCATTGCTATTAACAACAACAACGCCATATCCTGTCATCTCTCGTGTCAAATTGACATGTATTTCATATAATTTCAACGGTTACATTCAGCACAACTTAATGTCAAGAGCCTGTAACAAGCGTCAGTTCGATTGACAAAAAAAATTCAAACGAAACTATGGATATTTGCCCTGTATTTACGAGCACTTCCCAATGCAGTTTCTAGGCAGATCCTAACATGGCGTCAACGGGCGGCGAAAACGAGGCTCCTGTCGGAAACCTTCGCATCCACATCAAGATGGTGATGGCAACAAACGTCAACTGTGAGATTAATGTTCGTTAACTATGTGACGAATTTAGGTCGCTACATTTTATAATTAAAGCTAGGAGCTGTTCCAGAAGCACCCAGCTCGTTTTTTGGTTCCCACATTACTGTGAGTACTGTGAACGAAATATGTCTTAAAACATGGATGTTTGGGGGTACTGAACAAACATCACCAATGCAGTTGTATCTGTCAAATATTCGCCAGTTTTGACTCGTCACTCAACAAAAAAATTCAGAACATGTTGAAACCTGGTACTGTCCTTGATATGTAAGGTTCACCTTATCATGCTTTTTCATTTATAAGCATGGGATTTCAGATTAATTTTGCGAAGATGATTTTCAGTGGGTTTTAAAATTTGACATACAAGTGGCCTATTTTTCTGTGGAATCTGCCATATACCTTCACTGTTACCTGTCCTGATTACTTTTCCTGTTATACCAACCCTGTTGTTATAACTGCTCTGATACTTGCCCTGATATACATGTCTGCCCAGATGTAATACCTTCCCTGTAACCTGTCTTGATTACCTTTCCTGTTATATCTACCCTGCTATACCTGCCCTGTTATACCTGCCCTGATACTTGCCCTGTTATAAATACCATGTAGTTGATTCCTGTGTGTCTATGGATAAACATCTGCTATAATTGACCATACTTCACATGGTGCAGTATTTGTTTGCTTTATAAACCCCGTGAATGTAACCCATTACACAATGTGTGCATGTTTCCATGCATAACAGTGCAGGGCAGTTCTTGACAACATATGGTCACATTGTTGTGTTTTCACCTCACAGTACAGATATTTCTGCACAGGTCTTAATGATGGAACCCTTGAAATTTTTAGTGCTCTCTAAGTTCCTGACTGCGGCAGTCGCTGAAATCAAGTTCATGCCAAAGATCCAACGGTTCGGGCTACAAACTCCCTCTAACTTCAATCTCCCAAAATTAATTGTCCAAAATGGGGAACAATAAACTACACTCCTATTGAATTGATATACCTTTTGTGTGTGTGTGTGTGTGTGTGTGATGTTGGTGGTTGACCTCCAGATCTCTGACTCTAAGATTACAGGGACTAAGAGTAATTAGTTTGCCTGTTGTAAACTGAAGAAACACCAAGTACATGACATTTTGTGGACTTAAAAGGTTTTAAAAGCTTTCCCTAACTTCTCCTGTACAATATATGACAGAGATGTGCATTAAGGCCATACTTTGATTAAAAGCTCTATATAAATTGCTTAGCTTCGACAGTATTTTGCTTTTAGCAGACAGTTTTTCAATGCCGTCTAACTATAGCTATCCATGTGTGTTTTACCGTCTTGACTATACTGTCTACATGTATGGTGTACACAATCACTTTACGGTAATTTCTCTAATAATTCAACCACAGGAAGTGAAATTTCCCCCCGTAAAATCTGGGAGTGATCAGATTTATTAGAACAGGAAGTTGACAAATGTTTCAGAAATCATGCGTATAATTTCCATTATTTCTTCGTTGTTTCGATTTTGATTTCAGGGGGAGAATCAAATTTATTAGAACCACTGATTGAATTTTGTCCCCAAAATTAGGGATGAATGAATTTTGATAGGGGGATTGAATTATTAAAGGGATTACTGTATTTGTAAATCTGTGGGAGAATTTCAATCCTGTTCCACTTGTTCTACGTTTGAATACCACTAGGCCATTCAAAATATTATTTACGTTTACCGTAACCCGACCGACCCGAAAAAAAAGTAGCTTTCTCTGTCACTGGTGGCGCTGCTGGTGAAGGCCATCAAAATGACCGACACAGACGTTGTCGTTTCAGTGTAGTTTCGTCATTAACAATCTATATTCTTGGACCATTCAACTGTTCCGAACATGCAATTGAATGAATATTAATGGCAACTGTCTAGAAGCCACAAAGCATGTGTAATTATGATGCATAAAAACTTTAGACGGGACCTGTACTTGCAGCACAAACTGGCTCAACACATCTGTCACAAGTTACTGAAAACATTCACGGGGGAAAAAAAGGCAAAAAAAAAATCCCTACCTACCTACATGAACCTACCCGCCTTTTTCAAATTGTGTTAAAGTAAACACATTTTTTTTAGAATGGCCCTATAATAAAGAAATCTGAAATACTGCACAGGACCTCATGCATATTCATTTCAACATAGATATAGTCTGTCATACATGTAGATTTTTAGCCAGTTTAGGCCCATTTATGTATTAATTGATTTTCCTTCATCAATTTCAAGGAATTCCAGTTCTGGAAGATTATAGTTAAGAAGACATTCTCTTCAGCTACATTGAAGAAACCCAGCATGTTGTGATAATCTGTGAGCCTCGCTTTCTTTAATTCCATGGCTGTTAATCTCCGTCTCTCAGATCTCCAGTTACCAGGATAATATAGTTGGGATGGACAGCTAGTTGATCAATAGTACAATTACTGGACTCCCTGTGATCAAAAGAAATTGAAACCTCCTTCTGCATGCCTTTGGCAGGGTTTGTTTTTTATTTGGCTGCTGAATGATAAAGCAATTGGAATCCCAAAGAGAATGATAGCTTCTCCGAAATTAACTAGATTGAAATAAGAATACAGTATTTTTTTTTTGCATTTTTTTTAGCTTCTCAAGGAAATCTTCTCTCACTGCTGGAGGCACATGAGTTATGTGTACCTCCAGTCCATGTGTTGTGTCAAAAAAAAATATTCCAAATTGCTCGATGATTGCTTGATGATTTTATTAGATAATTTCTCCCTTACCTTCACATAACTTTGATTAATCATGTTTTAATGATGGACCTTAACTTGTTTGCCTGATTGTGGAAAATTACTTGGATCAATATAATGTACGTATAGTTTGGATGATTTTAACTCCTGCTACCATTGCCCCATGATGACACCATTTGACGCCCTATTCTATTCCATAATGACGCCATTTTGACGCCTCAAACAAACTAATAAATTCATTAATTTAAGTCGTTAACAATTACATGTATTCCAAGTAGCATTAAATATGCTAAACCACTTATACTTTTCGATGTGAAGGTAAAAATATATAGTTATACCTGTGGCACCACAGAATTGTTTTGTATGTGACAGTTTACAAGAGAACATTCTGAAGAGGTCAATGGGGCAGACCAGCATCAAGTCTATGGTTCAGAAATAGGCGTCACAGGGCGTCATCATGGAGTAAAGAGTTAATACATGTATTGAACCGCGGCACCTCCGTCAATGGGGATCGCCAGCCATATTAGGCGGCGCTATTGCTCCAACAGTTAAAGAAGATGTGGTGTCATAAAATGAACAATTATAACGTCGTTACATTATGACGTTGCCTTTGTGACGTCCTGAAAAACGACATAGGCATGTGCCAGTTACCTCTTGGTACACGTAGCCACCTGGCGTCAGTTTGAGCTGGCAAACCCCACTGTAAGAAATACTGAAGGCAGATTTCTAGAGCTATGAACTCAATTGATACAGGCAAGGACACGGAAAAGCTTAAACTGTCCATTGTAGCTTTGCTTGCATTATTACTGCAATTATGTTTTATACAATTATGTGCATAAAGCTGATGAGGCGATAGGTGATATGACAGATTAAAACGATTGTTCAGATCAAAATTTCTTAATCCATCCGGTTATTGATGCACATGTGAATGGCTGTTTAACATGAAGGACCCAGAACAGATGACTGTCAGACACCTTCAGATTTTGTATTGATTAGCGATACTTCAATTTAGGGTGTGTGTCAGCGCAAGTAATGACTTTGAACCCGATATATTCACGTTAGACAATCCTGTTTCCTATCCCAATTCATGGAAATCTGGGCTTTAATTGCTAGAGAATCCATGTAACTAACAATATTTCTTCAGGATCGGGGAGTCGAGTGTCTTATGGCCAGTATCAACAGGCCTGAAGTGTACATCAATGTTACTGATGCCATTGAATAAACATATTAAACTCTTCAACGGTCTATTCTGGTTCATTTCCTGTTTAAAGCTCGGCCTCAGATGCCTGTTGGCTCGGGGGATGGTAGCTTGTGTGCGAGAAGTTTTTGGTGAGGTTTTTGCCTCGTGAGGACCTGAGCAAAATGTTTGTCTTCTTTGATAATTCTTGCCTCACGAGTCTAAATCCTCACCATGTGCGACTGTGTGGCAAGGGTTAGCTAACAGCTCAGCCATTTTATTCGAAATTACATGTAATTGTCCAAAATGGGAAACAATAATGATGCAGCAAGATGCTACATGTAGAGTCCTATCCAGGGTTTTTTTCAGACGAAAATCCTTTATCGAACTCAATTTCAAAACTTGAAAAACTCAATTTTTTTTGCGCGCCTTCGGCGCGCTAAAAGTACAATAAAACTCAATTTTTCAACTTTTTAGTCGTGTAGTAGATATAAAACTCAATTTTTTCTTATTTTAGTAGTACACTCCAAACAATCTTTTATTTGATCGCTTTTTCATCGCAGAGAAAAATACAAATGTTAAAAATGGCATAATAATAAACATGAATGTCCATTTTGTTATGCATGTACTTCAGAGTGAGGTATGGAGGTTCACACAAATAAACTACTGAAGTGTAATTGCTAAAGTAAATCCCATGCAACACATGCGGATATATGGAATGGACTGATAAATTACATGAACCAAAACTGACTGAACGGATTGATCATTGAGTCCAAGATCAATAAATATATGAATATCCATGATATGTTAACAAGTGCAAGGTGGTTTCCCTCTACGCAACTGCTATCCATACAATTCCTTCTGCGTTCATTCGTATATTTAATTGATTGTAATTCTTCGGGACCGTAACTCGTCGGTGTGTACCTTCCTTTCGTCGAACTGTCAAACGATTGTCACGTTGCCTTGGTAGGGTCAAGGTTGTTTATTAGCCAATCACGGCGCTACAGAGGGCGCTGGTCGGGAGCCCGCGAAAGAGTGCGCTACTTCACACTAATCCTGGTTTCCGAATGCAACAAGGGAGACAACTATTTATTGATGCAGTATCTCTGTCGAAGGAAAATGGCTGCCAATCGCTGTCGAAAGATGTTAAATAAAAATGGAAAGGTAACGATCGAATCTTTTACCCCAAAATTGTTGATGTCTTGCGTTATGATTCCAACAACGATCCTGGTTTACGTAAGGTATTCAGACATGATGTCTTTATATCGCCCTGCAGGGCATGAAATGTTTTTTTCAGTCCACCTGTCACATGTGACAGGTAAGGTTTTTTTCTACCTGTCCCACCCAAAACTTACTTGTACACAATTTTGTCAAAATTTCTATATGCTGATCGAATTATGTTTAAACGATGAACGCACCGGAATGTTTTGATGAGAAAACTATCTATTGTAGTCCTGAGGATTTTATTTTTAATACCCACTCACCAAATTTCTGATTTCTTGAGTTTTAAAATGTTTTTATTACCTCATGTAGTAAGAACACAGAATGACAAATAATTCATTAATTAGTTTTGATAATTGCTAGGCAAATGATAAATAATTACTCTCCCTGGTCAAATGATAACTAGTTAAACCTATTGCCAAAACCCCCCCCAAAAAACCCCGCACAATCTAGCTTTCCCCAGTAGCCTACCATTCATTTTCATTTCTAATTTGTTTTTTGAAATGTCACTATGAGGCACGATGACGGAAGCACAGATATGTATAAAGTTATTAGCATTTTATGTTCCTGGAATATACCAGTGAACGTACGGTGATTGAGAAGCACAACACAACCAACCTCATGTCTGGTTAGTGTCGCCCCTGTCAGGCTATTAGAATACATTCTCTAGATCAGCTTCACGTTTGTAATGTTTAAAAAAAACTTAATGATATGGTAACATTGGAATTCTTTAGCAGTAGACCGAATGGAATTTGTTTCAGTAAACTTGAGCACATTTTCCTAAGTCAGCTTTCCTGCCGCAATGCGTAGTTTGACAGACATCCGTCGATAACCTTCTTTTACTCGTTTGTCTGACATCTGAGCGTGGGTTCCCGATCTGTTCACTGTGACCTTTGATCTGAAGAATATCCGTGACTTGAAATATACCTCGGCGACTGCCGATCTCCAATGGTCTCTCCAACAGTGTAAGCAAATCTGGAGCGTTGAGGTCTGATCGAACGTCGACGCTTGCCGAAGCATAACGAGGCTAAATTTATTTTTAGCTCTAGAGCATGGCATGCTCTCAGCAGGAGTTGAGACATCGTTTAACAACAACAACAAGAAGTTTTTCTTGTTTCGGGCGTTAGTAAAGATCAACGCCTATGAATCCCTGCAATGTTTCACCTGTCGCATGCGACAGTCATTTATTTTTTTTACCTGTCGCACATAAATACTAGGTGGACACCCGAACATTTCGCGCCCTGCCCTGTCTCTGCAATTGACCGCAACGTCGGCCAAAAAAAAATCTTGCCGGCAGACGCAAATTATATATTTCTTCCGACTATTTTTTCACAGAAACTCAATTTTTTTTTCACAGAAACTCAATTTTTTAGCGCGCCTTCGGCGCGCAAACTATCAACCCCAGAAAATACTCAATTTCCGAGAAAAAAACTCAATTTAAAAAATTCCAAAAACTCAATTTGTAATCGTTTTTCATCGGGGTTACCCCGATGAAAAACTGTCTGAAAAAACCCCTGCTATCAAATTGATACCTAAGTTTTTGTGTGTTTGATGTTGGTTGTTAACTTCCAGAACCCCAACTCTTCGACTGAGAATAATTAGTTTGCCTATTGTAATCCAAACATTTTGTGGACTAACTGATTTCAAAAGCTTTTCCTGACTCCTATACAATATATCACAGAGATGCGCATTAGAAGACGATTACCGTGATTACAAGCTCTATATAAATTGCCAGGCTATAAAGATAGTATTTTATTTTAGCAGACAGATTTTCAATACCGTTCAACTATTGCAGGAGAATTTCAGTCCTGTTCCACTAGTTCTACATGTACCTTTGAATACCGATAGAATAAAGAAATCTGAAATACTGCACATGACAATCATGCGTGTTCATTGTAGCATAGATTTAGGCTGTCATGCATGTAGATATATAGCCACTTTAGGCCCATTAATGAATACCAAATCCTGGGACGGAATATCTTGAAGATACAGTCTTCAGGCCCTGAAATTGTGAACTATTTAGTCTTGACGCCCGTGTTCATGCACCCACCCACGCAAGCTTGGAACCGTCCGCTTCCAAGTCAGATTAAATATTTACCAATTTCCAAGAGACACATTTCACTGAACATATCTTGTAGATCGACAGCTTGTGAATTTCTAGTTGATGAGATTTGATTGGTCACATGCATCCGTCCACCATTTTACCAACTGCCGTACGCATACGTCACTGTCTTGACAGTTTTCATCATCTTCGGATGTCTGGATTGACTCAACTCAAACTGTCAGGCCATCATAGGCCTAATGGATTGATATTCAGGCTAATTTATGAATAGACAGAAGTATTCGTTATCAATTTCAAAGTATTCCACTTCTAGAAGATTGTTGAGGAGACATTTTCTTCAGAGATATTGAGGAAACCTAGGATGTTGTGATAATCCTCCTGTCTGCCAGTGTGTGCCTTACTTGCCTTAATTCCATGGCTGTTAATCTCTGTCTCTCAGATCTCCAGTTACCAGAATAATATAGTTGGGATGGACAGCTAGTTGATCAATAGTACAATTACTGGAACATTTCCCTCCCCTCCAGCAATAGAATCTCTCACCTCCCATTAAATATAAATTATTTCCAGTAGGATACAGGGTATGCATTGCAGAGTACTATAGCACTAGACTGATAGAACAATCTAAATGGCTCTTCACGATCAAAAGAAATTGAAACCTCCTTCTGCATGCCTTTGGCAGAGTTTGTTTTCTATTTGGCTGCTGAATGATAAAGCAATTGGAATCCCAAAGAGAAAGTTGGCTTCTCTGAAATTAGCTTACAAGTATGAAATCAGAATACAGTAATGCGTGTTGTTCTCTGTGAATTTGGTCAAATCTGAATCGTGAGTTTCTCAAAACAATCTTCTCTCACTGCTGGAGGTGCATGTGCAGTGACGTGTAGCTCCAGTCCATGTGTTGTGTCAAAGAAATATTTTGAATTGCTTCATGATTGTATTGGATAATTTCTCCCTTACCTTCACATAACCTTAATGATTTCATGGCAAACCTTTACATGTACACCTGATTGTGGAAAAGTACCTTGAGCATATTGATATGTATTTACGTATAGTTTGGATGATTTTAACTCTTAGAGCCATAGAGGGTTGCTACCATTGCCCCATGATGATGCCAATTGATGCCCCATTCCATTCCATGATGACAATATTTGACACCTCATTGCTCAATTCATTAATTTAACAATTATTTCAAGCACTATTTAATATGCTGAACCACTTATACTTTTCCATGTGAAGGTAAACAATATATAGTTATACCTGTGGCCTCACAGAATTGTTTTGTATGTGACAGTTCAGGGGTTGAAATAACCGGTCGCCAGCTCGCCAATTGCGACCGTAATGCCGTTTTGTCGAGTACAGAATTACAGTCTAGTCGCCATTTGGCCCCTGAAACTTTTTGAACAAGTCCACATATTTTTAGCCAAAGTTTAATTGTGAACCATTTTCACTCCCAAAATATTGAATAGAAGATTGTCCACTCACAAATTAGGGGACATAAACTATCAAGGTCCAGTGATTTAGTCACGAGCATGTCAGTGGTCATGTTTCATTCCGAAAGTAAAAGCGTGTTGTTGTTGTTGTAATCGCACTTGCCTTATTCTCCTTATGGTGGAGTCTTGTGCCATTTGTACAGATACTGTCTCCATAATAGGCTCTTATATATTACTACATATCCTTTGCTTTATCCTGGTGTCAGTTTTATTCAGTTCTGGTCAACAACTTCCAACTGCCCGTCATCAAAAATATCGTTTGCATTGATCCATTGACCATAAGGTCACAAACCACTAAATATTCGCCTTACTTAATATGTAGTAAATTGGTCGAGCACATCTTGAGAAAACTATATTCCCTAATATTCGCCGCCACAAATGACCCACCACACCAGGTAGCCTGGCCTTTCCGCTCAAACATATGGAAAATTCAGCATACATTCCCCACCATTTTTTCGAGCTGAGACCGCCAGAAATAGGGTCATCCAGCCCGACACCATTACGCCAAATTTCGGAGGTGCCAATCAAACTGGCCCAGATTTGTTTTCCGATTAAAATTTGAAAAGGTTGTTTTGATATATTTTAGAGCCAAATATTATAGAAACATTTTAAAATACGTCACAGACCACTTCTGGCCCAGTCGGGTATAATGGCCAATCAATGTTCGCCGGAAGTCAAGTCCTGATAATAATCTTGGACTCACTTTCTGCA
Source organism: Hanleya hanleyi (assembly GCA_036873755.1). Classification (NCBI taxonomy): domain Eukaryota; kingdom Metazoa; phylum Mollusca; class Polyplacophora; order Lepidopleurida; family Hanleyidae; genus Hanleya; species Hanleya hanleyi. The sequence goes on from JAVTVY010027880.1 coordinate 81,931, forward strand.
ATGGAGGTTTGTGACCTACAAATACGTAAATCTAATCAGATTCCAATAAACTTTGTATGACCGAACCAATAACAAACAATGATATACATATGCAAATATAAAGGTCTTGCTTCGAATAATCGCAAAGTTATCGATTGTCACATCAAAGTGACATTTCCCTGAATATATGGACCCATGAGTAGTCAAACACTTATTCAAATATTTCACCCCAAAAGATTATTTAATAATTTATTTTCTGGATTTTTAATTTGTACACTTACAGACTTCAACTACAGTCCCCCGAATTGTATCTGTACACGCATGAGATAACGATTATTAACACAAATTCGAACCCCCCCCCCATTGTAGATGGGAAATAAAAGCAAAATTTTACCGCTAAATTTTATCATATCTTCAGCTAGAATCCGATGAACGCCCTTTCATGCAGTTATTTGACAAACCGGACCAGTGTTACTTTGCAATGATTAAAGTTTGTGAATATATTGACCTAATTTAATGTGTGAGCTTACTGACCAGAACGATTGCTGATGTGGGGGGTGGAGTCAATAAACGGAATGCGCAAATAAACGTTTCCACAGCACAGAATATATCAACGAATGGCTTGAAAATAACTGTACTGACACAATAACTCAATTCCTTTATACATGTCAGCCAATATTAAAATTGGGCTGCAAACACAGAAATGCCAGCTCGGGCACCCGCAATAGACGAAAAATGTATACGTTTAGGCTTGATAACATTCTATCCGACCTGAACAAGCAAAAAATTGGCTGAAAATAGGCATTTATATCTGATTCTGTGCCTCTCTGGAGGAAAAAGGCACTTAAGCATGTGACAATGAAGAAAGACCGATTTTCGTTTTTCTCCTACAGGTCACAAACCACTAAATATTCGCCTTACTTAATATGTAGTAAATTGGTCGAGCACATCTTGAGAAAACTATATTCCCTAATATTCGCCGCCACAAATGACCCACCACACCAGGTAGCCTGGCCTTTCCGCTCAAACATATGGAAAATTCAGCATACATTCCCCACCATTTTTCGAGCTGAGACCGCCAGAAATAGGGTCATCCAGCCCGACACCATTACGCCAAATTTCGGAGGTGCCAATCAAACTGGCCCAGATTTGTTTTCCGATTAAAATTTGAAAAGGTTGTTTTGATATATTTTAGAGCCAAATATTATAGAAACATTTTAAAATACGTCACAGACCACTTCTGGCCCAGTCGGGTATAATGGCCAATCAATGTTCGCCGGAAGTCAAGTCCTGATAATAATCTTGGACTCACTTTCTGCAATGGAGGTTTGTGACCATAAGAGCACATGGTAAATGCATGAAATTGCGGACTTGAGAAAAATCCGGAAGCGGACTTGGCAAATAGTTACAATAGTCAGTGTTCTTATTTGTATTTGTTACTTATAAGTCTAAACGGTCAACAATCATCAGTTACAACAGGGAATATAATTTAAGAAAAATCTAGATAAACACAGGGCAACAAAAATGATGTATTCTCTGATATAAAAAAAATATATATATTGTCTTGGCTTCTGGTGAATACCTTGGCTCCTAATTTGGCCAAGACCTCCAAAAAGTAAGAATAACTCAGCCTGATAGGGACTCAGAATCTCCTGATGATGCAGAAAAAATTTACTTGTAATTGTCTGCATGAATTACCATTTTTCATGCATGTTCAGTCTCCAGGTACATAGCAATTTAATAGTGTTAGTTCAGATGAGAATTTGTTCTAAATATGGGGTTCTGTTGTTCAATGTTGTATTAAGTAAGTTGAATAACTCCAGAGTATAATATTAAAATAAAGAAAGTGAAGCAACACTGTATCAATTGTCGCTCTATTAAGAAACCACCTGTAGGTGCAAGTGGGCGAAACGCAATCCCAAATTGATCATATGCACAGTGTGCACCCAAACTTTAGGAACTCGGTTGTAATTAATATAGTAAGTTACACGTGTGGACACAAATGGTTCCTGCAGAAGGTTTAGGGTAAATCATATGATGTGAGATACAATTATTTGACAGCAAAAGTGAAGGAAATGTTGTCCTTCATTTAAGATGACACAAAATTATAAAAAAAAACGGGTTCGGTGTTTCATGTTATACATCAAAATAAAATATGGTTGTGCAAAAGCTTTAGGGTAAATCATATGATGTGTATTACAATTATTTGATAGCAAAATTGAAGGAAATGTCATTCATTTAAGATGACATGAAATTCAAAAACCAGGGTTTCGGTACTGCAGGGATTTCCCCGCCAGTTATTTCATATTATACTTCTGAAATAAAATATGGTTCATGCAAAAGCTTTAGTGTAAATCATATGATGTGGAATAGAAGGACTGGACAGCAAATTTAAGAAAATGGTGTCCTTCATTTGAAGCGACATGAAATTCAAAACTAACAGCGAGAAGCAGAAGAAAGAAGAAAAAATGACAAACGCATTTAGGAATGCCTAATTATTAGATAAAGCATTTGGAAGTTATCGCTTGTGAAGAATTTGAATGGAAACCACGGACATGCACAGAAGATTGGAACAAGACCCAGTGGCGCCACCTTCAGGTGGATCTTGCTGAAACGCAATACCAACCCATGTCTGGTCACAAGGAGTGTATATGCTAAATTTCGAAGGAATCCGACAAAGCTTTTGGAAGTTATCGCCTGTGAAGAATTTGAACAGACATCCACAGACACAAAGAGAGCAAGACCCATTTTAACTGGAACGGACATGACGAAGCGAAACTCAGTGGCGCCACCTTCAGGCAAATGTTACTGAAATCCAGTATGCAACCGCGTCTTCTCACAAGGAATGCGTATGCCGAATTTCGGAAGAATCCAAGAAAGCGTTTGGGAGCTATCGCTTGTAACTGACATCCACGGACACAAAGAAGCAAGATCCATTTTGACCCAGTGGCGCCACCTTCAGGCAGATGTTGCTGAAATGCGATACCGACTGGCGTCTTGTCGCAAGGAATGTGTTTGCCGAATTTCGGATGAATCCAACAAAGCGTTCGGAAGTAATCATTCGAACAGACATGCACGGACATCCACGGACATGCACAGACACATAGAAGCAAGAACCATTTTAAACCAGTGGCGCCACCTTTAGGCAGATGTTGCTGAAATGCGATACCGACTGGCGTCTTGTCGCAAGGAATGTGTTTGCCGAATTTCGGATGAATCCAACAAAGCGTTCGGAAGTAATCATTCGAACAGACATGCACGGATATCCACGGACATGCACGGACACATAGAAGCAAGAACCCTTTTAAAGTCCCCCGGCCGCGTTGCGGCGTAGGACAAAAAGAGGAGTCAAAGGGCATCACCATGGGGCTAAAGTAATATTGAACAGTGACACCTTCATCAACTGTAAGAAATATTGAAAGCAAATTTCTAGAGTTATACATGTAATTCACTTGATACAGGAAAGGACATTAAAAAGCTGATAACCGCCCATAACTTTGCTTGCATTGCAATAATTATTTATACATTTCCCGCCCTCCAGCAATGGAATCTCTTGCCTGCCATTAAAATACAAATTTCTTCCAATATGATACATCTACAGTAGAGCATGCATTGCAAAGTACTTTAGCACTGGACATGCAGTCCTCACAATTCAGATTTTTACCTCGGCAAAAAAAATGCCGTGCAAAAGACGATTTTCTGCGGCAAAAATGGTTTTCTGCGGCATTTTTCTTTCTTTCATGTTTTCCATCCCCCAGCTCAGCTGTGCACGTGGAAGCCATATAAACGGCCTTCTGCCCCTGGGGCACAGCGTCTCACACCGCGAGCAATTCCAGGCAAGGGCGCAGGGGCCACCTCCATATCAGTGATCATCATGAGTTATTTCCCATGATACTACAAGTGCTTACCAAAAAACTCCAAATGTTATTGTTTTATTTATGTATCCTGAGAAACAAGTGCGGACCGGAAGACGTTTTTACAATCGTGAACCCCAAACACGATCACCTAGCGGAGAACCAGGTGTTAAACATTGGTCAAAAATTGAGGAGAAAAAAACGATTACAACCGACACTTGATAACTCACAGAGATCAAGTATGACTGAATGTTTAATAAATTCTGCTTCATGCATATTCAGTTCAATTGTTTGATTTGTATGATATTTATTATGATAATTTATCATCATCAGGACTCGTCTGTAATAACGTTTTACCATTGCAATCCGCAGAGTAGTCTCCTAAATCGTGAGCAACGATACGCGCTGACGCAGAAATAAAATACAAAAGTTCAGTTTTTGTTATTGCGAATTCTCCATATCATAGAACTATGATCGGAAGTCACTAACCGGGTTCTCATTAGCCGGAGGTTGGAGGCGAAAATGCCCGTCAACTGGCCATTTTGAGGCACCTACTTGATCAATAGAAAATAATTTAACGGCAATTAGAATGATATTTCCGATGTCTCATTTTCTTTAATAAACAGATGATATGGTAGGACAAAGATATAAATGTTTCCCTCTGCTTGTCCCTGTCAGGGCTTCGGTGTAATAGTTAGTTTGTGCACAACTCCTTTGTCGAGGGAGCCATTATTTCATTTTTTCAGACCTGCTTCGCTTGTCCCATACATTTTGACTGCAGCATGGGAGTAGTTGAGTATTTCATTTCAGCTACGGGGAGATGTCAATAGACATGGATGCTGGTGTTTTATTCACTCGCCAATCCAGAAGACGTTTCCATGTAATAAAATGACAGACTTGTTTCCAACAACATGATAATCCATTGTTAGTTTAAAAAAAGAGAGAGAAAAAAAAACATATGCAGAGTACCCTCCTCTCGACAGTTTGCGTGAACCATGGAGCCTACTACATGTATGTCGGTTAGGCAAATCCGAAATGGCCAGAATGAAAAGTCGGTCAGATGAAACGAAAGTTCCAACCTCTTCTCTGCAAACTTTTACCACGTGGCGTGTGTCTTTCAGCATACCAAATTACTGAGCTGGTGTAACTTGACTACAATTGTTTTAGAAGAGACACTAAAGTCAAAACGCACATGTCGTGCTTTTAGCCGTATCATCTCTTTGCACTGGAATGGGACAGGCCGTTTCAACTCTTGACCTTGCAAATTCCCGCCAAGTTTTTACTACGATGATTTCATTGGCTGAGAACAGTCAGCGGGTCGCAAATTACCTTTTCTGAGGCGAGCACATGATCTTATTGTGTCACGCAAAATAGACTCGTCCATGCCAGCCTGCACATGGTTTCACATGCCCAGTCAAAATATAATTTGATCAGGTATCCCAGATATTACACCAGACCACGTGCGGTCTGTAAATAGACTAAGATTTCCCCATGTCTGTATATCGTCGACATTATTCTCTGTCATTATTTTCTGTACATTTTCGGCCTGCCCGGATTAAGCTGCCTGATAAACTGAACACAAAAGTACTTTGGCGACTAAACACTTCATGTAACAAAAATTCACTCGCCACTTTGGCGATTTACTCTATTTTTTAATCGATGCATTGGCGAGTAACTGAACAATTCCGTCGCCAGTTGTCATTTTTTAGTCACCATTGACGAGTTGTCGACTGGGTTTCGTGAGCTTCCAACCATCTACGGTCCTTTTCTTCACCATCGCGGCAGCCTCCCTGCCTGTACTTTCAGTTTTGGCTGACTGTCAAACCTTTCACTTTCACCAAAGGCGTGGATTTCCCGCGGTTAGACTGACCCAGATTTCTAGCTTGCAGCATGTTCAGCATTTGGCTACCCCGCCTATGCATTGTGATGTGAACAATTGGAATGGAACTTCATGAGACCGGCTTACACCTACGCTCGATTGTGTAATATTTTTTCAGATCGGAAAATCAGACGTCTGCGGCATTTTTTTTGCCGTGGATGGATGGTTTTACTGCGACAAACTCTGCGGCAGTGCCGATTGCTGCAGTGAATTGCGAGGGCTGACATGATAGAACAGTCTAAATGGCTCTTTACGATCAAAAGAAATTGAATCCTGTTCTGCTTGCCTTTGGCAAAGTTTGTTTTCTATTTGGCTGCTGAATGATAAAGCAATTGGAATCCCGAAGAGAAAGTTGGCTTCTCCGAAATTAGGTTGATTGAAATCAGAATACAGTAATGCCGGTTGTTCTCTGTGAATTTGTTTAAATTTCAATCTGAGTTTCTGGAAGACATCTTCTCTCACTGCTGGAAGCACATGAGTTTATATATGTGTGGCTCCAGTCCATGTGCTGTGTCAAACAAATATTCCGAATTGCTTGATGATTGCTTGATGATTTTATTAGATAATTTCTCCCTTACCTTCACATAACTTTGATTAATCATGTTTTATTGGTGAACCTTAACATGTTTGCCTGATTGTGGAAAATTACTTTGATCAATATATTGTACATGTATAGGTTTATAGTTTGGATGATTTCAACTCTTTGAACCATGGAGGGTTGCTACCATTTCCCATGATGCATGACACCGTTTGACGCCCCATTCCATTATGATGCTGTTTGACACCTCAAACAAATTAATGAATTCATCAATTTAATTCATTAACAATTATTTCAAGCAGTATTAAATATGCTAAACCACTTATACTTTTCCATGTGAAGGTAAAAAATATATAGTTATACCTGTGGCAATTGTTTTGTACGTGACAGTTTACAGGTGAACATTATAAAGAGAGTATGGGGCAGCCCAGAATCTGCTCAATGGTTCAGATAGAGGCATCACAGGACATCACCATGGGGCAAAGAGTTAATAATTAATGAACAGCGGCAACTCCATCAATTGTAAGAAATATTGAAGGCAGATTTCTGGAGCTATAAACTCCCTTGATACGGGAAAGGACATGAAATAGCTTCATAACCACCCATTGTATCTTTGCTTGCATTACAGGTATGATTTATACATGTATGCAGATATAGCGGATGAGACGATATAGGTGATATGACAGATTAAAGCAATTGTTCAAATACTCGTCAGATCAAAATTGCTTAAACTATCTGGTTGTTGATGCACATGTGAATGACTGCATGCAGTCCCCAGAACAGATGACACTTTCAGATTTTGTATTGATTAGCGATACTTCAATTAGGGCGTGTGTCAATGCGTCTAATGGCTTTGAACCAAATATATTCAGGCTAGACAATACTGCTTCCCATACCAATTCATGGGAATCTGTGATTTAATTGATGCAGAATCCAATGTAACTAATGATCTTTCCTCAGGATTTAAGAGTGCAGTGTCTCATGGCCAATATCAACAGGATACTAAGTGTACATCAATGTTTCTGATGCCGTTGAATAAACATAACCCTTTAATGGTCTATTCTGGTTTAATTCCTGTTTAAAGCCAGCCTCAAGTACCTGTTGACTCAGGGGATGATAGCTCTTGTGTGAGATTTTCGCCTCGCAGGGGCCCGAGTAAAATATTTATATTGTTTGATAATAATTGCCTCGTGAGGCAAAATCCTCTCCGTATGCGACTGTGTGGAGGGCGAAGCTAACGGCTAGCTCGGCCATTATTCGACCAGGCAATCTTATATTCGCGTGATTTGACAGTATGTATGGCGGTTCAAAATAGCCATTTTTACGCAGGCCTGGTCACATGGCCTCGAAGGAGGTGTTCCGTGGGAACCAGCATAAATTCGGTGAACCGTTGCTCATTGTGTGCACTGAATCCGCATCAAAGGTATCTCCCGAGACAACAGGCACTTCAGGCTGTTGGTTCAGGGGATAGCTGCTGTGTGTTAAGGGCTTTAGAGCACATGATTTTGCATAGTAATTCCTGGTAGGATTTTTACTGTATTCTGTATTCGAGGGATACCCCAGAGAATTGTGCTACAAAAGGCAATCTTAGTTTACGGTTGTGTTTCACTGACGTAGTAAAGATATATGATTGCACAAATGGTGCATTCCTTTTGAACCTTCAATGCTTTGTAATGTCCTGGCAGACGGTCGCTGAATTCCAGCAAATTTTACAATGAGTTATTGTCTGAAATTAAAAACCTGCCAGAAAGCTATATGTTTAGGCTTGATTCTTCCGAAGGTAATCATCTAAAACGGGGGGAAAAAAGAAATGACAAAATGCTGGACTCGAAAATGCTGGAAAATTGATTTGCCTGTTGTAAGTTATTAACGTTCAACATTGACACTTCCACTTCAAGGATTGAGAATAATTAGTTTGCCTGTTTAAAATTTGCGGAACACGACCTACATGCACAATTATTTCTGTCATAAATTTTGTGGACTGAAAGGGTTTTAGAAGCTTTTCCTGACTTCTCCAATACATTATGTCACAGAGATGTGCATTAGAAGGCCATTAACTTGATAACAAGCTGTATATAAATTGCCCAGCTTTGACATCATTTTGCCTTCAGCTGGTGGTAGTTAAATGATGCTATTAGTTAAAACGATGCTATTAGTCATGCTTTTAAAACCATGCAACTATTGCTGTCCATACTGTCAACATATAAACATAAACAAGGATTCCAGTTCCAGAAATTTTCTTCAGCGATATTTAGAAAACCTAGCAAGTTCAACGTCCTGTTTGTGAGCCTCGCTTCCCTTAATTTCAATCTCTCAGATCTGCAGTTACCAGGATAATATAGTTGGGATGGACAGCTAGTTGATCAATAGTACAATTACTGGACCATTTCCCTGCCCTCCAGCAATAGAATCTCTCACCTCCCATTAAATACAAATTATTTCCAATAGGATACAGGGTATGCATGCAGAGTACTATAACACTAGAGATGATAGACCAGTCTAAATTGGAATTGTGAAGAGAAAGTTAGGTTATTATAAATTAGCTATATTGATTTGAAATCAGAATACAGTAAGGCATGTTGTTCTCTGTGAATTTGGTCAAACCTGAACAGCCCCCAAGCCCGGCGCACACTCAGCTATCCCCTGAGCCAATGTGCCTGTTGTCTTAGGGGATAGATGTCGTGTGCGGGCAGTTTTTGGTGACATTTTCGCAATGCAAGGACATGAGCAACATATCTATTGCTTGATAATTTTTCCCTCAAGAGGAGAATTCTCACTTTTGTGCAGTGAATGGAACAGATCCGCAGTTTTATTCGACCGGCCAATGAAAACATGTCTCATATTCACAGGATTTGTCGTCGTCTGCCATGTTTATGTGGGTCCGGTCAAGAAGGTACTCCGTGGGAACTGAATCAATTCGGTGATCCTTTTGCTCACCATGTGCACTGAAATCATATGAGAGCTATCCCCTGAGACAACAGGTATTTGAGACCATTAGCTCAGGGTTTGTGTCTCGTTTGCGCCAGGCTTCACAATCAGGATTCCTGCTGCGGCAAAATAAGTTAGGGAATGAATATTCACATTTGACGCAATGTTAATATCTGCTGAGGCAAAGTTACTTTTGCTATGACAGTGGCCTCAGCATTGTCGATTGCTGTGTCTAATTGAGGAGACTGCCTGAATAGGAGTTTCTCAAAGAAATCTCTCCCTGCTAGAAGGGTATTCACTTTGAAGTGTACCTCCAGTCTATGTGTTGTGTTTAACAAATATTCTCAAATTGCCGGATGATTGCAATGGTCATGCAATGTAGTTACATGTATCTCCCCCCTTATTTTCTAATAATCTAGCCAGAGGTTAGCTTGATCATTTGTGCAAAGGATGAAGATTTTAGGTGCTATCGGGATTCGATTCGGGATACTTTTACTTGGCACACCAGCGCTCTACCGACTGAGCTAAAGGGAAATTCCCATTACATGTAGCTGTAATCTTATCTAGTACAAGTAGTGATACAAGTTCCTCACATTGTGCTTGTTATGTTGGACTTAGGAACCATATATAGGCCTACTCAGTATATTTCTCCCCACCTTAATCCATGAACCAGTGGTCACGACACCAACATGAACATGGTAAAGGATGAAGATTTTAGGCAGAGCTAAAGGGATCAAAATTCCCGTTAGCTGTAAGCTAGTACAACCCGTGGTACAAGTGCCTCCCCTTACACTCGTAATCTTAGACTTGGGAACCATGTTACCATGGCATTCTGATGAATGTGAAACTACCATTAAAATTAGTCTAACATGTATTCCTGATTGTGGAAGATGACATAGATGATTTTGGTATTGAACAGTGGCATCTCCGTCATTTGCAAGGGACATTAATGAGATGTTATAGGCAGAATTACTAGAGCTATACATTTTCACTTGATACCCTCCAAGCGAGGAGATGAAAAAATCATTGTATTTTCGTTTGCACTGCATTAATGATTTATACCTGTCCGTGCAGGTGGTGATCAAAGCGGATGAGCGATACCCCAGAGTAAAGCGATTGTTCAGATACACGCCAGATCATAATTTCTTAATCCATCCGGTTATTGATGTTCATGTGAATGGCTGTTTAACATGCAAGACCCACAACAGATGACACTTTCAGATTTTGTATTGATTAAACAATCCTTCAATTAGGGCGTATGTCAATGCAACAAAAGGCTTTGACCAAAAGGCACTTGCAAACTATTAATGGTTTATTGATCACATATTCTAGATGAATAAAGAAATAAAACATTACCGGTATGTAGTAATGTACACACTGGTATATGCCTATACTTTACATGGATATTATTTATATACATGTGTACCAATCAGTGTGCAATCAAAATTCACTATCTTGCTTGACATTTAAATTATACAATCTGTTGCGAATCATCATACTACATGTATATTCTTTCGCCATGCATCAAAGATTTTGTGAAATTCCACTGTTGTACCATATATCTAAAGCCATTTGTACTGCAGATATATTAACTGTGATAAGATATTTTGATAAGCAAAAATTCCTCATCCATGGATGGATTATGCTGGCTGTTGAATGCTCGGATATGACATTGTACTTTTGCGAGCCGTTATTTCCCTAACTTCAATTCTGTAGTCCGTTTCATTGGATGAATGTAGGAATAAATATGGTAATTTTCAACCTCCTCGCGGAGTGTGTTTGCCCATACCTCCTGTACCCCTTGACTGGCATGCTTATCTCCCTTTCTTTGGCGTGGTGCAATACTAGGTGATGCTCGAGAAATCTTGAAACTGTCAGATAAAAATCGTTGCACAAAATAGAGATAACTTCCATATACAAGTGTTCGTAAGAGAGAACCTACAATGAAGTAGGATTTATGCGATCGCGGTACCGTAAGTGTTTTTCGGTAACCAATTATTCATTCAGCAACATTTTCAATCATGTAACCGATTTACTACCGATCATTTCGGTTATGTGAAATTTCGCGGCCTGGTTCCCTTTATCAATTACAAAGGATTCCTCCCTCTCCAAGATGGTGAATACATGTAAGGAAAAAACATATAGCAGGCCTGCAAGTGCCTCCTATATTTCCTATATTTTCCTATATTTTTGAGTCATTCCTATATTTTCCTATATTTTACTAAAAACCTCCTATATTTCTTATATTTTGACTTTTTCACATGAAAACTTTCACCAATGCTCTGAATTGCGTCAAATTGGCATGAGGAAATACATTTCAGAAAAATTGTTTTGGCTCGCTTCGCTCGGCACTTATGAAAACAGTTAAATCTCTCTTTCTTGAACCAAACAGCAGATTCTCTTCAATCACCACCACTGTGATCGCATTCAGTGGAAATAATTTGATTAAATACCAGAAAACTACCAAGTTTAGAACATACAATGTAGTGACTTGTCCTACACTTATTTCCTATATTTTCCTATATTTGATTAAGAAAATTCCTTTATTTCTCCTATATTTTGGCAAATTTCCTTCTGTATTTTCTCCTACATGTATAGTTTCACAGTGAGCCACTTGCAGGCCTGATATAGACTTGTGATCATCCTCCCGTCCCAGAAACTCACTTAATTCCACAGTTGTTAATCACCATCTCTCAATTACTGAAGTTAATAGGATAATATAGTTTGGCTGGAAAAGGCTATATTTATTATCAATGCTATCATTACTGGAGCATTTTCCCGCCCTCTGCCAATAGAATCTCTCACCTCCCATTATATACAAATTATTTCCAATACATGTACGAAACAGAGCCCGCATAGTACATTGTAAACTGCTGCAGGACTACGACAGTATAATTGGCTCTTTACGATCAAAAGAAATTGAATCCTCTTTGGTATGCCTTCGGGGTACTTTATCTTCTCATTTCGCTGCTGAGAGATAAAAAGCAATAGGAATCCTGAATAGAAAGCTAGATTCCAAGAAATGAGCTAAATTGAAATCAGAATACACTACTAACAGGGGTCGAAATAGTTCAAAATTTCTACCTGTCCCAGGAGACAGGTAAATTATTTTTTTTACCCATCTCCTACCAGATCAACCTGTGCAATAATACCAATGCTCGAGTGAAGTGAAAATTTACAGTTTGTAGTTCATTCAAGCTGGTGAAATCTGAGAATAACAATGATGAGGACTTTTAACACAAAACTACCAGAGCTTGTAGAGTCGTACATTCTGAATAGTGGAATAGGATGGCGTATACACGTCACGTGGTCGTTGGTGCAAAAACAAATGAAAACTATAACATTCATGAAATTTTACTTTTGAGTCAAACTGGGCTGCGGTTATTTTGCAAAAATATATGAAGGGTGGGTATGAATTTTGCACCTGTCACTTGCGACAGCTAGATTATTTTTCTACCTGTCACCTGGAAAATCTGCCTGTCCGCGACAGGTAGACACCCGACTATTTCGATGCCTGTACTAAGGTAATGATATAGCACTGATATTGTTTGATAATTACATAATGTGATGTCTAGCACTGTAATATCACTTGTCTTTATTGCACCACATAAGCATCCTGTCTGTGTTGTGTGCTGTCCTCAGTGTTTTATAGGGTGGATGGAGGGTGGATGGGTCCGTGCTGCTTCAAAGATTTCTTCTTTGAAGTAGCAGGAACGCAACTTGGCTGGGTGTGTTTACAGTGTACATGTGGTTTGTTGTCTAAGAGTATACGTCATATTCAAAATAACCTTGGGAGTAATAAAACTTGATGAAGTATTTCCCAGACATTTCACCCGTACTCTGTCTCAGAGGATTCAAATGCACCTTTTTGCAATAAAAGCGAATACTACCCTTGGTAATCCCTCTAAAAATTCGATCAATTAAAAGCACTATTTGGAAGGCAATTCCCCAATATATCCTGGCTATTATCAGCTCTGATTGTTCAAAACTGTTGACAATTGGATTCGTCTTCAAGATTTTGGCAAAAAGAAAATATCATTCAATCTAAGTTTATTAAGTTAATGAATTTAGGAAATACATTGTCATTGACGTCGCCAGCAGACATGAACAATAGTATGTTTGTTTTATTTCTTTGCGAGACTCAATATCACTGTTCCCTAACAATAACAGTATGCGTAACATGAATAGCCAATATACCCCAAATTCAGTTGGAACAGATGCACTCGAACGATATTCGACTACATGTACCTACCATTCCAATGTGCATGGAGAATTCAGTCATCTGCATCTTGTTAGTACATTGTAAGTAAATGACTTCACGAGTGCGTGGGAGCAGAAGATGGCGAGAGACCAAGATGGCAAACTCTTACTGGATGGTATCCAGCATTGATTTTCATTTATGGATTGTGGAGTAATTCCAATTAAAGCAAATATCCAAAATTGTAGGTCAGAAGTGGAATTTAGGATGGGTACTGAAAGTAGCTTCGGGAGAATAATTGTTACTCACCTCACTTTTACTCCCACATATAATTACAAGATGGGGCATTATCTAAACCATACAGCAACATTCAAATAAACATGATCATTTTGATGCCAGTAGACCTGATAGCTATATTATTATGCCAGTAAAGACAAAAGGTTGAAGACACTCACTTCCAACAGTGATGACCCTGGCTATTTTCAGCTGAAGTGTCTTTTGAAGTGCAACCAACAAGTAACCACTATCAATCCCAGGACTCTACTCATACCATCTGTATCCTATATCTAGGTAAGTCATGTCTGATTGGCCAAAAATCTGCTGTAGGATTGTCTGCTTATGGTACAATAATGGTACGAGATCTATCCGGGTAGGCAGCTACATGTATTATGCTGTAATCTTAGAATGTGTGAGGTTCTCCTATGGTTTGTGAACAGTTGACAGACAGAAAATGGTTTGGGGGCTACTTGTTGGAATACTGTAGATTTAAACTCTGCTTATCGATCAATGGGTATTCACCCTCACATATGCTTATACGGTCTTCAGTAGACTTTTCCAGGGACATACCCTCGTGGGTGACACATGTCTTCCCTTTGGCTTAACCAAGAGTCCAGGAAAATTTCACAGACACAAAGTGTCTGCAGAATATTGCATACATGTAGGTATTATTGCATGACTTTACTGTGCATTTGAGGCCTTCCTTCGTGCATATAACAAGCTTATATACCTTTTGAACCAAGTTACAAGAAACTTGTTGGTCTGATTGTAAGGCCTTGAAAATCTCCTACAGAGAGTGATAAAAACTGGTTATGAGGTGATGGGTGACACCACAGACAGAGTAAAGTCATTATCCAGACACATGCCAGGTCAAAATTTCTCAAGCCATCCGGTTATTTAAACTCACGTGAATGGCTGTTTAACTCTACCCCATGGCCAGACTAAAGATTTGTGTTATCTCCCCTTTTCAGACACTGCCTCAGGCACTGCATGTAGCCCATCGCTAAAAACAGCTCACCACTGCACTGTCCCCATGAAGCAGACAGCTGATCAGCTCAAAAACAGTGTTTTTTGCTGATGCACTAGCACGTTCAATTTTGAGAATAATTATTCAAGGAAAACTTATATAACATGCAGAAAGAAGAGAAAAAGATTGCAAGTTGTTATCTGAAGTTTTTATTATATATCACTGTACTCTATGTACATGTTTATGGAACTGTATAACACATGTATGTATTTCACATGATTTCATCAATAAAAATTACACAGGATTTCTTCTTTGTGAAACTTGTTCCTTTCTTTGTCAATGAGAATTATAAAATTATGAATTTAACTATACCTGAATAGGAATTAGGAATCATTTGCACTGTTTATTCCTCTTCCACACCTGGAATGGCTTGGAAGCATCCATCCTGTTCACGTCACAAATGAGGCAACCATAAACAGTTTCTTTCCGGATTTTTTGCATGCAGTGCCATTTGCACCGCCTTTTTCGACCAGTATGTGTGTTCACGTGGGTTATCTGTCGAGCCACCGAGGGCCGGGGAAGCTCGCTCTGAGCGGGTCGTTTCCTGCCACAATACCCACCATGTAAGGCATGGGCGAGCTCTATTCGGAAATCCAAGTGGTGGTAACGCTTCTTGTTTACCCTCCGCTTTGAAACTTGGTTGTACACAATGAAAGCATTGACAATAGCTGAGTTTATAAAAAAGAAAAAAAGGTATTTCCATGCCTTTTTAGATTCCCTGCCCAGTGCCCACCCTGTAACCTTGCCTATACTGATCATGCTTATCTACACCATTCATGTACTTATTGTACACGAAGAGCGAGTGAGGTTGGTCTACCTCAATCACGTCCCTCCCCTTTGCTTTTTCTTTTTGTTTTGGGTCACTCAAAGTGCTAAGGGCATTGACCTGTTTTTTGTCCTGCCAAACTGTGGCTGTAAGCTGTACTTTTTGCATAGTTTTTGTCCTGTCCCCTTGCCATTTTTTTTAGTTTTCTCAATTCAGGTGGCCACCCCTTCCAGTCAGACCGTACAGTCCCTGCCGCATATATCCCCCGAGAATGCAAGTCCTGCATGAGAGTAACACTGTTGAAGTAGTTGTCAAAAAACAACCAGTGGAATTTGTTCTCCAGCCCTCGCGTCAATTTAGTAACAACATTGTGGCCAAGCCCATGCTCGGTACGCCCAGGTGCCTTCCCGAGATACACTTCAAAATCGTACAGGTAAGCAGAGTTGGAGTCGCACAACATCCACACCTTGATTCCACGTTTCACAGGCTTCGCTGGTAGGTATTGTTTGAAACTGAGGCGACCGGTAAAGGCAATCATCCCTTCATCTATGGCAATCTCCCGAGATAAGTTGTAGTTGTTTTTGCAGCTCTTTAAGAATGACTCCATCAAAGGTCGAACTTTATACAACCGGTCATATCCTTCCGTGTCACGCTCGGGTTCTGTTTCCCGGTCACTCGCATGGAAGGATCGAGTGATTTCCTCATACCTGAAAAATACAAATGCACAAAGAAATAAGGGTGTTTCCGTGATTTGGTGTTACCGTTTGTGTGACATCCATGACAAAATATCAACCTACTTTTTTCACAAAATATTTCTTTTCTATAGATTAACTGATTGTTGAGGTTCATCAATAAATTTGTTTAAAGATAATGCCTCACCTGATTCAAAAGAAATAATCTAGTTTTATCATGCATGTTGAACTTGGTGTTGGACGAACGAGGACAGACAAAAATGAAGTTTTATGCATTTTCTCCATGATTCCTAAACATATTTATTGGTCATTGCTTTCCTAGCCCCAAAGTATCGCAAGTCTTAGAAATAAATATATCATTTAACTATGAATGCTCCTTTAGATCATAATTATGGCCAACATAAAATAATGTGTCGGACAAACGGAGACAGGAAAGTGGCCATAAAATGTCTAATTCCCTCTATTCCAGCATGAATTGATTCTAAAAGTTAGCTAGATGTTGAAAAATAAGTAAATACTTACGAAAACTGTGTTCAAGTCTGTAATTGTTACTCACAAACATTTAAACTGCCAAGTAGTGTTGGACAAACGAGAGACAGACAGTGTCGGACAAACAGAGGACAGACAGTGTCGGACAAACAGAAGACGGACAGCGTTATAATGGGAATTGCATCCTATATGAATGCCTCAGAATAATTTCAGCTAGATAATAATTCATATAAAGTTGTTAACTGAGATTTGCCACTGAGAATGATAAAGGAAATCCATCTATTACCCTGGTTCAACAAAAGTTGTCTTATGTTAGTCCAGCATGTCTGTCTTATGTTAGTCCAACCTGTCTGTCTTTATGTTAGTCCGACACTGTCTGTCCTCTGTTAGTCCAACCAACATAAATTGGCGATATTCTGTATTCTTATTGACAAAAAGATTGGTAATGTTTTTAAATGATTTGCAAATGACAAAATTCATGTTCATGAATGCCAGATGATAAGTCAATTTGTCTCTCGACAGCTTGAACAATATTTTATCTGAGCATCAGGTGTCGCCTGTAACACAAATTTGGTTCGTCCAACACAAGGACAGACACATTTATTTCTAAGTCTGTGAGTTCTCAGGTTAACATTAACAAAGTATTACCCATAAGTGATGTCAATGGACAAAGTCAGATGGCATTGAACACTTGTCATTATTGAGCCATGCAATATTTGGAGAATTAGACCACTTTGTAGTCGGACGAACATAGGACAGACAATATTAACTTGATTATTAAAATGTATTTTTTCTTCAATCCAACTAAGGTAGATCAAATTTGACTCACTTCAGTTACAAGTACAAGCATCATCAACATTTTGATGAAATTGGTAGTAATTTGTCCATCTGGTTCAACAGTTTTCCAGCATAAAGATGTCATGGCCAGAGAGGACAGACAATGTTAGTCCGACCAGAAATATTAAAGAAATCATATTTTCTCGATAAATGAGTTGATATGAACATTAAATTGTACATAGAAACATAGTTTTTGTATCAATTTTGTGTGATCACCACTAAAAATGTATTCAACTGAATGTTGATGGCAAATAACACAATCAAAAGATAGTATGGTAAAAGCATGTCACAGTCAAAATGCAAGAAAACAGCCCATTATGATTAGATTTTAATCTTTTTTAGTAATTAACTTTCACAACTGCCTTCCGTATTATAGAATGTATCTGAACAGTTGTCAAAGCAAGCTGTGGAACCATATTTATTGTTCTCTCCTCAAAATTTATAACACAAAAATCTGATGGAAATAGGGCTTGCATTTACCATTAAATGGTAGCACCTTAGCATGGAAACACCCATAATAAAATCATTTGTATATGTTATTGTTGGCCTTTGTCAGTGTTATTTTTCCTGAAATATTTTAAATCTTTGAAAAAAGCAAGTTGTAAACAGACTTCAAGTGTTCAGCAAATTTAAGTTTCGCAGCTCGAATGAAAAGAAATTTGTTGATGAATGGGGAAGGATCAGGTTTATCCAAAATTTAAAAATTTATTGTAAAAGGAGTGGTATGTAAGAAAAGTGCCTGGAAAATTGCAGGCTTATGCCTGTATTTTCGCAGAAAAATAACACACAAAAAATGTGAGGAAATAAGAAATACAAAATTTTCACCTCTTTCGTTCTGTATTTTCCACCTAGCGTAACTATTTGTGTCTCGCACAAACTGTCGTATCATTTCCGGGTTGATGAAGAGGTAAAAATAATCTAGTGGAGTAGCCGTGTCCACGTTGAAGTTGTCAGGTAAAACTGGCCCGGGATCAGTCCCAGAAAATGACCGTGTCGTGACCGGGGTAAAGTTCGTTGTCCACGCTAATTCTTCAGTTTCTGGTTGACTTTCCTCGCTGGAAGATGAACTGGTTGAATCAGAATCGGAAAGTTCGATGTCGGAGAAGTCGGAACCAACTTCTCCCCACGTGAAGCCAACGAATTCACCTGACGAGTCACTGTCGTGACCGTCAGCTGCCATCTTGAATCCACTTCTGCACGAATCCACACACTGCCTTCTTTTCCCGCGTTTTTATCTGTTTATATCGGAAATAAGCCAATCAGAGCGGTCTTTACAAGTTGCTTCGATGTCACGTCATTTGTTTTCCGACGTTTCCATGGAAGAAAATCTCGAACTTTACACGATAATGGCGCAAGATGACAGAGACGGCGAAAGACGGTTTCATGGGGACAGTGATGACACGCTGAAAGACGGTTCTATGGGGCAGCGTGCGAGGCGCTCCAAGACGGTTCTATGGGGGAGCGTGCAAGGTGCTCAAAGGCGGCCGTATGGGGTAAAGAGTTAACATGCAAGACTAAGAACAGATTACGCCGTTAGATTTTGTATTAATAGCAATTGTACAATAGCTTGTCAATGAAACTTTGCTTTGAACTAAACATTCAGGATGGACAACAATGCTTTCCAATCTCCGTAAACTCAGATATAATATCACGGAATATTATATCTGAATTCAGCCCTATATAAATCCCATGTGAGTTGAAACTACTATTGTTAGCCAATCAGATGGATAGCTGGTTGTAACTATTTCAAAATCATGCCCACAGTAATTGCACAAGGTAGCTCGTGGTATAATATATAAACATTATCCTGAAACAGTTT